>JAIFRP010000021.1:9321287-9333144 GCA_032403825.1 Odynerus spinipes | reverse complement strand
AAAAAAAATTTACCGAACACTCGGACATTGGCGTTTTCCGTTTGAACCGGTAAGATTGCGAATGAAATTATGATATCACAGAACTACAGGTTATACCGACGTGTCTTGTCTTAGCAGTTGTTTTTTCGTCTTTATCTTTCTTTGCTTCTTTGTCACATAACTGGGATACGACGCAAGGACATCTCCTCTAGGCCATCGTGTTTTTCCAGGCAATCGGGATTTTCGCAAAAATACAAATTCACGTTAACAAATAATAAAAATAATGAGAGGATCGTACTCTTTAACGTGCAACGAACCGTCTTCTTCTTCCAACGGAGGAAGAATGTTTATACGAGTACGGGAATAATAAATATTTTTTAAGTCCTGTCCTTTAAAAAACATTTAAGAATTCAACGACTTCCTCGCGGTCTTTTCTTTTTGAACGTTTCGAGGCATACTATTTTTTTCCTCGGGCACGAAGCACGTTGAGTAACGTCGCGTTTGTTCACCGCAACTCGCGCTTCGAGAGATTCTTGCCACTCCACGGAAAGCAGGACACTCGTTCAGGAGAGTCGATAATCATTCCTTTACCCATTCGAGCTAATGGGCTTTGTCAACGATATTCTCGCCGTGTTTTATTCGCCTTTAAGAAGCGAACGAGGTTTCTTTTAAACCCGACCACGGAGGTTTGCGTATGATAATCCAAGAAACATTTACTGCTCTTGTAATTAGAAATTGATTATCACCGCGTGTACGGACGCATGAGATATAAAACATGGTCCGTATAATGAGACAGTTTGATAAGTGGTTGATAACTAAATTCCATTGTTAGTTTGCATTATAGAATTTTCATGAGGTGATCGTTATTGATATGCTTTTTAGGCACGACCGCAGGGAGTTCCTTATGATCTCGATAGAGCAAAAAGTGTAACATTCGATTATCTCCGAAACTATTCGAGATATCCGAAAACCCTTTTGGATCTTTACGTTTCATTACAAAATCTAAATGTATGTGTGTGCGTGCGTGCATGTGTGTGTGTGTGTGTGCGTGTGTATGTGTGTATCCACTCCACAGTCAAAACGGCTGGACGAATCGAGTTGAAATTTAAACCAAAAATGAGGATGTACCCAATGAGGATCCACGGACAATTCCGGTTCGATTTGACTCTCGGTTACAAAATGGCGTGCATTTTAAAAATTAAAAAATTCATAAAAAATAAATTAATGGACGGAAAGAATTGAAACTTTGTATAAGAATGTTAAATACTGAAAGCTAATAGCCTGATTTTTTTCGAAATTTTGCATTGAGTTTAAAAATGGATGTAATTTTGTATCCACTCCACAGTCAAAACGGCTGGACAAATTGAGTTGAAATTTAGATAAAAAATCACGATGCATCCAACTTAGATCCACTTAGAATTTCGGTTCGATTCGAGTCTCGGTTACAAAATGGCGTGCATTTTAAAAATTAAAAAATTCATAAAAGGCAAAATAATGGACAGAAAGAATTGACACTTAAAAGGGGGAGGCGAGCGTAGCGAGCCGACCACCATCGCGGTCGTGCCTAATGCGAAAAAGCGAAGCTTTTTCGCTAGGGGGTCCAGGGGGCGAAGCCCCCGACGGCCTGAAAGGCTGGTTTTCTCTCTTCTCTTGAATCGTTAATTTTTTTGTTTGCAGATTTCAAATCAGCACTGATGATTATATTGTGCGTGTATTACGTACGTATACGTGTGTGTGTGTGTGTGTGTGTATATATATATGTATACGTGCATGCACGTGATATGATTATACAGGAGCTCCCGAGAAATCGTGCAAATAAGATTAAGGTTATCGCCGTTTATACATGACTCTACGTTCTCAATAGTAATAACAATAACAATATTAATATCTCGCGGAATATCATCCACGGTGCGACATCGAACAGAGCTCGATTCTTCTTCCGTTATAGTCTCCTCCCAAGCACAAGCGTGTCCGCTCGTGCATTTATCAAGACGTTGCGATATATCGGTAAAATGAAAGCACTGGCCTTCAATAATGCGTTAGCTCGCACGCACGCTTCCCCCCCTCATTCTTTTTCTATCTTTTCTTTCCTTTCTCGATCATTTATTTTGCGCTTCCCTCGTAAGGTCACGTATAAGTAGCGAGCGATATTGTTTGTCAAAAGTATCGCGGGAACTTTCTTTCAAAACGCGAAGCTCAGGTGTCGGAAATAAAATGGACACCACGACCGTGATAGAGAATTCCAAATCTGGTGACCTTTGCGTTCATCGATTTCCTGCGTAGATCGATTTATCTAATCTAATCGTCTATCTCTGTCCCCGTGAAACACGTTCGATTTCGTTTGGCCAAACCTTGAAAATCTGAATCTAGATCGTCGAGGTATTCTCGCACGTCTCGAAGTCTGCCAGTTTTATTTTTTATTTATTTTTTTTCTTCGTCATTGTATTCTTTAAATTTCGCAATTTTTGAATAATTTTATATAATTTATGGAGCTTATGTAATGTATCGTAATGATGCTTCAAAAAATGTTCTTTTTTTTCTGTTTAGTCGGCGCAAACATTTATGACGGAACGGGAAAGCTCACGAGGAATAATAACAGCTTCGTAGCAGTCCGTCCCGAGTCGAGCAGACGATGGAGGTTCTGATGCACGAGGCATCGGACAGACGAGAGATCGACGATAGCACAAATTCCACCGTTTACAATGGGTCATTCAATAATAACACCCCATCTGCGATAGCGAAACAAAAGCCGCCGAAGGAGCAGGATGAGGATACGCAAATTTCGAGCACTTCTTACGGCTCGAAGATCAGCGACAAGAACACCGTCGATATCATTTTCGAGGACATTTCGTACACCGTATCGTTAGGATTTAGAAAAGGTAATATGTTTTACTCTCTCTTTTTAACTCCTCGATTCTTTTTAACGTCACGGGTGAATATTACGGTCCGAATATTCTTTTTATCGGAAATTTTTATTTTAATTTTTTAATTTTAATTTAATTAAATTAATTAAATTTAATTTAATTTAATTTAATTTAAATCTGAATATAGGCTTATTAGAAATATGTGAAAATCTTTAAAAAAATATTACTGTGATTTTTTAATTCGCTCAGATGCAAAACATTAATTTTCTAAATATTTACGCCGGTTTTTAATGCACACTGCATAAACTCTACTTATAATATACTGTTTAATGTAATTACTCTGTTTATTGCAATTAATATAATTTATATAGTAAAAACGTAGATAGAACATAGAACTGCAGGATAAAAACATACATAATTATGTATGTATGTACCTACCTACATTTAATTAACGATTATTCCTCCTGTGGTATAAGAGTTACAAATCAGTTGATTATGTTAATCGATTCTGTAGCGCGGCATAAAGAGATACAAAAAAAAATTGTTCGAGAATTAAACACCTATTGTATCGTTAACGATTATCTGCTCGGACACTTCTTTATTACCTTGATTGTTTAATTGTAGTAAGAAATCCCGATGCGCGATAGTTAGCATAGATACCATAGATTTCCAAGAACACATTATTTATCATCGATCATGAATTCCTCAGGTTGAATGCACAACACTGGATCAGAGTACAATTTTTGTATGTATTATGTTTCGCGCGTGCATTTTTACGATCAGATTTGCGTAAGAGAATAGGTAATAAAAAAAGATGCGTTACGAAGCAGAAAAATCCATTAGTATAGTACAGCGATGGCGAACCTTTTTGAAAAGTGGGACAAAGTTTGTTAATTATTTATTTTAGTACTAGCTCGTGGGCCATTAAGTCAGTGGCGTCACTTGGAAAGGGGGAGAGGAGGATGATTAAAAACTACTTTTTTTTGGTTCGCACTTTTAAAATCCTCTTTAAAAAACTGTTAAAAATGTTTGATTGTCTGTTCTCTTTCATGATATAAAAAGCAAATTTATAAAAATCAACGCGTGGGTTATTTAAAAAGCCTGCGTGAGAGTCAGTGCCTGACCCGCGGGTCATAGGTTCGCCATCATCGGTATAGTAGGTACCTACCTTATCGTTGAACCGTGATATTCTTCGTTGACAGGCCGAAAGGAGATACTGCATGGAATTAACGGGAGGCTTCCAGCGAAACAACTGATCGCTCTAGTGGGACCCTCCGGAGCTGGCAAATCAACGTTACTCGATGTTCTATCTGGTTTTCGAGAGACCGGAGTCGACGGGGCCATTTACATCAACGGTCGACTCAGGCAGCTCAACTCCTTCCGCAAGTGAGACTTCGTACTTTCCGGATACAGTCGGATCGAAATACGTAATAGATATTGTAATAGATACAACCGACGACGACGTGATTCAGCTCGGACGATGAAACGTAGAAAATTTTTTTCATACTCAGGCTATCAATAATTACTTTTTTTTTTCCATTACGTTTTTAAGGATTTTACTCTTAATAGATAAAGTATGGACTAATTGGCAAAGGAATCAAACTTTTATATCTTTTTTTTAGAACTAGCTACCGTATAAAATTGTTTTCTTATTTTGTATAAAATAGAATTGGTAATTATTTACACTTCGTATGTAGTAAGGAGTAAAACATGCGAATCCATTTATGTTACATGAAACTCTTCTTTTCGTTATTCCGCGTATAGACATAATATCAGGCCAAGGTCATTGAAAAATGTCATTAAATTATGATAACGAAAACTTTGCACCGCACAATCGATAATAACTTTCTATAAGCTTACTTTTTATATCGGTGCACCGATACATTACGCTAAAGAAAAAAGTCAAGTAAATTTAAATTAAGTGAACGAAATGGCCAAGGCGTGTAACTGAGTGTTAAATCATTTTGTATGACCGGTTTTGTGACATCTCTCTTTGCTTCATAAAATGGGTCATACGCTCCCAATTTATGGAAAAGAACTCGTTCTCAAGTATTTGCTTTTCGATAACCTTGATTTTATATGCAGAATAATGATAAGAATCGTTTCGTGTAAAAAAAAGAAACAGTTCCATTAATAATAAAGTGCAATTACACCTGGCAGGTACTTCGTTGATTGTATGGTAATATCTATTACGACACATCAGGTAAAGTCTATTTCATCTGAATCTTTTTCATTCGCTATGTACGTTACTTTTCCAGATACTCGGCATATATTACTCAAGACGATCGCCTTGAACCTTTGCTCACTGTGATCGAGAGCATGAGGGTCGCTGCTGATCTTAAATTACCTACGAAGACACCGCGGTATCAAAAAGAGACAATAGTAAGTGTTCTATATTTTTTTAAATTATATTTTATAATATAATTACACTTAAGTTACTTATGTATCTGATATTAGAGAAATTATTATTAGTACGTACGTAAAACTTACGTCCCACCGATCCAACAGAATCCCGTGTTAATAAGTTACTTGTGCTCTCGTTTAATATTTGTTTATTATCTCACTGAAAGAGACATTTTATTTTGTAGATCGAGGATATCCTCACGACTCTGGGACTGTACGAGCATTTAAACACGAGAGCAGGGAGACTGAGTGGCGGGCAAAAAAAAAGATTGTCAATCGCTTTAGAATTGGTTAATAATCCTACCGTAATGTTCTTAGACGAGCCGACGACGTAAGTGTTAAAATATAACATCGTAACGAGTAAGTCACGAATGTTTCATTAAAGTACCGTGACCTTTTCAGAGGATTGGACAGTTCGTCGTGTATGCAAGTAGTAAATCTCTTGAAAGTTCTCGCACGGCAAGGCAGAACGATAATATGTACGATCCATCAACCGAGTGCTTCGCTTTTCCAACTTTTCGATCAGGTAAAATAACAAAAACTTATTTTAATTTAACGATCCTCCTTTTTACTCTTTGTAACAAATTTAATCGATCGATCTACTCATCATTTCGCAGGTCTACGTACTTTCTAGAGGAAATTGTTTGTATCAAGGCGCAACCAACAAGTTAATACCATATTTGGAAAGCATGAAGTTGCCTTGTCCTATGTATCACAATCCAGCGGACTACGGTAAATAAATACACATACTATTAGTTTGAACGGAATAAAAAGAATTTTTTTCCCAAGGCATCATTAATATACAAACTCAAACTGTTCGCTCATTCTAACAGTGATCGAATTGGCATGTGGCGAGTATGGAGAAGACAAGCTCGAAACATTGATAAACGGTGCTCAGAATGGTCGAATCTTGCGATGGTTCGATAATCCTCAGACACTGAAAGATGCGAAAGGTTTAAGAGGTAGGATCAACGGTAACCTAGATCGCTTATTCTTCTCTAACGCATTCACAGAAATAATTGTTTTATTTGTTCAACCTTCACAGCGATGCATCCGTTAGAGAGCAAGCAAAAAGGCGATAGCGGTTCCGGGCTGCATGCTACTCCAGTGTTTCACCAGATAAAAGTTTTACTGAAAAGAGGCTTCATGATATGCAAGAGAGATCAAGTAAATATTCGGTATTACCTTTGACGCGCTGTAAATCTTCGGAGCATCGATTACACCCGATCGCTTTTGTGTTGTAGACGTTGACGCATCTTCGTATCGTGGTCAACGTCATGGTAGGATTAATGCTCGGATCGGTATTCCTTCAGGCGGGCGACGACGGCGGTAGAGTATTGGATAATTACAATCTTCTCTTCGCCATACTTATACATCACATGATGACAACGATGATGCTCACCGTGGTGACATGTGCGTAATCTTACGCTCGTCGATGTAATTGCGTATTTATTTACCTGACCGGCTCGTTCACTAATTCGTATTTCATTTTGTAGTTCCGATGCAAATGGGTATCCTCGTGAAGGAACATTTCAACAGATGGTACAGTTTAAAAGCATTCTACACGTCCGTCACGATAGTGGATATACCCATTTCCATATTGTCTTGCGTACTCTTCACCATTGTAATATACTTCATGTCGTCGCAGCCATTGGAACTAACGAGGTTTCTCATGTTCTTAGCGATTAGTATACTTACCGTTTTCATTTCCCAGGGAGTTGGTCTGATGATAGGCGCGGTCTTGAACGTCGTCGTAAGTATCTACGTTCGATGCAATGCCATTTTTGTAACCAGCTTTTATAATCTGGCGTTGAAAGTAAAACTTTATTTTAGAACGGCACGTTCGTGGGACCGACTATAGCGGTGCCTATAATGATGTTCGCTGGATTCGGTGTATCCTTGCGTGATTTGCCTGTTTACCTCAAGTGGGGCAGTTACATCAGTTATCTGAGATACGGACTGGAAGGGTAGGCACGAATAATAATTATCCAATTTGGCGAATTATTCGCGTAGGCATTGTACGCATGCGAATATTATGCGAATGACAACTTTTTTGATCGTAGATACGTTGGTGCCATATACGGAGAACGAGGAGTTTTACCTTGCACGTCGAAGGGAGCTATCTACTGTCATTACAGATATCCGAATAAATTTTTAACGGACATCTCCATGAGGGGTGATCAATTTTGGAACGACGCCATTGCCTTATGTGCAATACTCGTTCTTACTCGTTTCTGTGCGTACTTGCTACTCAAAGGAAAAATTTGCTCCTTGCGATAAGCCCTTAAGAAATCCATTTTTCTTTTCTGTTCGCTTTCTTCTGAAAGTGCCAACGATCGTGAAAAATATTTAAGAACAAAAAACAATATATATTCATATACGATTCATGTTCCTATGTATGTTCAGGCATTACGTTCATAGTCGTTATTTAAAAACATTCGATATACTAACATTCTTTCAAACTTTAATTTAAACATCTTACTTGTATAACCGTGTTTCTTTATATCTACATATAATTCATCCCATTTATATTACAAGCATTCTAAGATGAGGGTCCAGTTGTATGTATATAAATTTCAATTAATTAAGATAATTAAGTCTTACATCAAGTAAGCCGCTTATATACATACATATGTATGCATATATCTATATCATACGAAACTTAAATATACATTTTTTTTTACTTGTTGTGATATCAATAATTACTAAACTCAACGATATCACGATAAAGTAGAGTTAAGAGAAAAAGGTTTTTTTTTATTCGTAACAAATAAAAGACATGTACATACGTATTCTTTTTTTTTATGTTTTTATTATAGATCATGCAAAGTCGTCGT
Organism: Odynerus spinipes; assembly: GCA_032403825.1. Lineage (NCBI taxonomy): Eukaryota > Metazoa > Arthropoda > Insecta > Hymenoptera > Vespidae > Odynerus > Odynerus spinipes. The sequence goes on along the minus strand of JAIFRP010000021.1, from coordinate 9,325,061 downwards.
GATTACGCGGCTGGACATTTTTAGCGTGCCTTTCTTACGCAAAACGATTGGCTAAGTAATTTTTTCGCCATATTGTCCAGCAGGTTCAAACGATCCTATCCGATGTCAAGCGTTCGTTCTCACATTCTAAACATGAAATTAGAGTGGATCGGATTGAATTGCAGAATCTTTTCAAAAGCCGAACGTTGCAGCAGCACCGGTCTGACCTTTTTGTCCCTCCCTTTTATGCACTGCTTAGCAACGTATATTTATGAATGCCCTAGCATAAGTACGATATAATTTTATAAAATTATTATAACATTTTTTGATTCCTCGAGGCATCGTTCAATTTTATCGGCCAACTCGCGTACCCGAAATACACGATCGAAGAATGCGGAAGCTATTACGAAACTTCTTGTAAATTCTACGTCGAAACAAGAGAAGCTGGCTTTGCATTTTTGATAAGGCAAGCTTCTAGAGGCAATGCTGGAATGAGAATAGGAAATGTGGTTTACTTACGATTATGAAATATTTTATTTCAACTTCTTATTATAATAAGGAAGAATTGATCGTACATAGAAGAAAATTATACCTGTATGTATATTTATTATATAAAAAAGACGTGCATGAATAATTAAACGCGATAAAATGAAAATGATCACTGTGTGATCGCGTTGGACGTACAAAATCATGCTAACAATGTTTAAAAATTTTATTAACAGCATCCATTACGCTTGACTGATTATTATGGCCGTTTAAAGGGAGGTAATTAAACGAGAAATTAGGACCATCGGTGAACCTAAGTTATTCTCCCGAGCCTGGTCGTCTAAACATCCTCGAATAAGCCACCTTGCATCGTTTTTATTCGATTACCGTAGACGTATACGAAATTTCCTTTCTCCGTGGTCAGGCCGTGGAGAGCGCCATTTTGGAGATGTTCAAAAGGATTCGCGGAGATGTCCAAGATATGTAGACCGGCGAGATTCTTGCAAGAGCCTTTTTGAATCGTCGAAATTTTGTTGCCGGAGAGCGAAAGGTGTCGAAGACTAGGTAAACCTTCGTAACTGTCTCCATCGATAGTCGTAAGCGTGTTGTTGTTCAAATACAAATCGCGAAGAGTCGAAAGTTGGAAGGCACCTGGAGCGATATCGGAGATTTGATTTTCATTAAGGGACAAGGAGAATTTTGGCGCGTCAACGAAGCTACCCTTCTTCAGTTCCTTAATCTGGTTACCATCGAGATACAAAGACTCAAGGGATTTTGGTAAATGAGCAAAGGTTCCCGAGGAAATGTCCGTGAACTTGTTCGAGACCAGATTCAGCTCCTCCAGCTTCGTCAAGTCGCTGAACGTATTTTTGTCGAGTTCGCTGATGAGATTCTCATAGAGATAAAGCGTCGTCAACATTTTCAGGTCGGAGAACGCTCTCGGCTCGATCTCCGTGATACGGTTTCGCGTTAAAATAAGTACCGGAAGATTTTCCTGCCCCTCGAATGCGTTGTTTTGCAATTTGACGATCTTGTTGTGACCCATGTTGAGATAAGAGAGATTTTTTAGCTTGGAGAAGGCCCCACGGGTAACGGACATGATTTGGTTCGAGGTCAGGATCAGTTGAGTCAGAGTCGTCGGTAGAGTCGTGACGAAATCGAGGTTTTCCAGATGATTGTCGGCGAGATAAAGACCTTCTAGATTGGTTCTGTTCAAAGCGTTCTCTTCGATGGTCTCGATCGCGTTAGCCTTGAAGTTGAGTCTCTTAAGATACGGATTCTCGATTACGTCATTCCACAGATTTTTTATACCGTTATCACCTAGGTTAACGTATTCTACGCTCTGGGGCAAATCGTTCAAGACTTCCTTGGTAATCTCGTTGATCTCGTTGTTGGATAAGTCGATGGAGCTGACCGGAACCGATCGGAGCTGGTACCAACCGTCATGGAAGGATTTAATACCCAAACCACGAAGTGAAAGTTGTCCTTTGTTTCGGTCGAACGAAACCTCCACGCATCCCCGCGATAAAGTTTCCTTCTCGTCGATCTTATCGACGGCCGTGACTATACCCTCGTTCATGCATAACTTCATTCTGGGATTTCCCATGAGCTGGCTGCTAACGTCTCGCTGGAATCTCCGGAAAACCTCCTTTTCCTGCTCCATCTCTATCTCTCGGACTTTCCTCTCGCTCACTTCCGTCCAATTCTGCTTCTGTCCTATCCCCGACGCATCTTTCTTGTCGTTTTCATCCTTCAGGAATAAATTCGCGAAAACGTCCGTGTTGATGCTCCAAAAAATATTACCCTCCGTCAAGATCTCAGTGGACTTGGTCAAACCGAACAGATGTCCTCTTCGGAGATGAGCGATGGGATTCCTTGAAATATTCAACATTTTTAGGTTTTCCAATCCCACGAAAAGATTCTCGACATTGTCGAGCTCGTTTCCTGCCAGGGACAGCTCCACCAGGTTGGTCAGGTTCGAGAACACGAACTGCGGTATGTTTTTCAGAGAATTACCAGCCAAGTTCAACGACTTCACGGCCCAAACGTATTCGAATGCGTCCCTGTCGAGGGCACGCAGTCCGAGATTGGAAAGATCGAGAGTGTCGCTAGGTTCGATGAATTTCACGTAGTTCAATTTTCCATCCTCGATGCCGAGGTCGTATTTTTTATCGCCTTGTAGCGGGGCAGCCGCTACCAGTGGTAGTAGAAGAATTAGGAAACGCATCTGGAAAAAATGGTAGTTTCGTCGTTTATTATTCAAAAACTGATTACCATAATGCCCGAACAAATATAAAAAAAGCAAAATCGCCCCACTGACGAATCGAGTAACCTCCTCTTTCCGAAGTCGGTTAAAAATCGAACGATCATCGATCCGACTACATATACCAAAATAGATAACACTCGGTTGAACACACGAAGATAGTGACTAAATATTCACACATTCGTTATTACAATACTACAATTTCCTCCTCCTTTATCACGTCATATTCTCCAGTGCTAAACAGGCCTATCTTTCATCTGTTAATTGAGACTATTCAAAATCTGCATAATTTTTCCTAGACAAAGATGATCTGATAATTGCGTTACGTCCGGTTATCCAAAGCGGAAACGAAAGAAGTAATAACACGTCTCTGTTACAGAACTTACCGTTTTTCCAGTTCCCAGGAAGACAATGCGAAGGTATGGTGCAGCGGATAGAGGAAGAAGACGAAGAAGAAGACCCCGGGTCGTCGATACACTCGTAGAAGAGGGCGGATAGAGACTGGCAGGCTGTTCGTTCTATTCTTGGCTCAGGATGAGCAACACGACGGAAGGATGGCTGCTCCGATAGGGACAAGGTAATTGGCAGATGCGAGAACAGGTCTTGTGCGCTTTTATATATACGCCCATACACCATTACGCGAATACGAGAGAATTCGTAGATACACGACGATTGTTGTGTGCGATCTTGTTGGTTGCGTCCATTATACGCTTGGTGGGGAGTTTATTCGAAAAGCGATGGAGAGAATAAAGAGTGGAGGAGGAGGAGGCGGAGGAGGCGGAGGAGGAGGAGAACGAGGAAAGAGATAGGAGATTTCACGAATGAAACGAAGAAGGAAGAAGGATGGCGGAAATCAGCGACGGGGGAAAAAAAATAATTTGACAGCGTGTGCCTTGTGGAATTCGTGGAAGATCGACCGTCCTTTTTTATTTGTCAGTCTCTCCCTTCCTCTCTCTGTCTCTCTGTCTCTCTGTCTCTCTCTGTCTGTCTCTCTCTGTCTCTCTCTCTGTCTCTCTGTCTCTCTGTCTCTCTCTGTCTGTCTCTCT
>JAIFRP010000021.1:9257873-9278109 GCA_032403825.1 Odynerus spinipes | reverse complement strand
AAAGAAACATAAGAAAGACGAGATCGGTAAGTTTGAAAATCGAACGTTCAGATATCTACCAGCCATATTCGTATAGCCTGGACAATAGAGCAGACGATGGTAGAGAGATAGCTCGAGTTATACGATCAGACCGCGTTATTGATACCGGCCAAAGTGACATGGTAATTCAGTACGACTCGATGCAGACACTGTGTGTTCATACGTGTTAAAACGACGAATTATCATATCAATTTCGGATGGCATTAATGACCTTTTTTGATCGTTTAGACATTAAAACGCGAGACTGAGGTTAGATTGCTAACGTCAGGCCTATAGAAACACCGACGACGGCACTGGCACTCTCGGACTCGAAGCCAGAATGGGCGAAGAGATTGAAGCTCGCCGTGATGATCATGGACCTGCTCGAGGAACTTGACACGAATTTCCCGGAGCCGTTTCATCTCTGTGACGTGAAGATAAACCACTTTGGTTTGCCTCTCGGCGGGCAGAGGCTCAAGTTTCTCGACCTGGACGCGGTCTTTCCTAAAAGCATTATCAGCCGTATCACCGCGGACGGGAAGCCCTGCAAAAGACACGAGGACTGTGACTTCTTCGATTGTAGATCGTTGTGTTCTAAGAACGAGCGATGCGAGTCACCGGTCGTTAATAATAATTTACAGGTAAATTATGGGGTAACGTGATCTCGCGTGGCGACGCAAGACACGCGAGAATACCACGTGGGATTTCAAGCACGCGTATTCCACGTATCTACTGTACGTATATGCATGCAAAACGTGTAACGAAACTAAAAATTATCCTTACAGGTAATATGCGAGAAAATATTTCTTGGCTGGACGCTTTCGGGTACAATCATTTTACCTGGTTTACTCATGTCGGAGCATACCACCAGCTCCCTAGCTGTTCTTCTACGACAATGCGCCAACCCAGCCAGCGATACTGCTCACTTGCCACGAGCAGCGGTGCACGAAAGTTTAAAAACGCGATTGTATAATACGTTGAGCGATATGGAACAAGAAGTCTCCGCTTCTTTGTAAGCTCGATCGACCGGGCTTTATTCTGGAAAAGAAAAAAAGATGATGACAGCGAGAGGGTGGAAGAGAAAGAGAGAGAGAGGGGGGGGCGATAGGAAAAGACACACGCACACCTTCGAGGTTTTTTAAATTAGGAAAAATTGTAAAGATTATTATACGAAGAACGACCATCGATCGGTTCACCGAATATACGAACGTAGCTTATCGCGTCTAATCGCGTTTTATATTTAGCATATTCAAACGTGTACAACCCTTTTTCAGGAAATACCTTGGGTAATATACTTCAGCACGCAGAGGAGCATTGTTAACCTCCAAAGTAACACACGGGGTAGTTGTAGCATGTCCGCTATAAAAGTAGAAAGTTTTTAAATGAAAGCTCAAACTTGAAACGGTACTACAAACGATTGTGATTGACAATAGATACGATCGTAAGTCGCTTCTGGTGAAAACTGTTTGGAGAGTCATAAAAGGAACGTGGATTGAGAACGTTTTCTTCCTCTATTTTTCTTGACATAATTAAATACCTGTTTCTTGAAATAAGTGTTTGCCTTCTTATTGATACCACCTTGAACATGTTTGCTTACACTCCGCCAAGTTTTAAATAAATACATTAAACGATGATTCACGGTCCGCGTGCGATATATTTTCAACTGTTTAAGAATAAATTATCGTTGTTTAAACAGTAGCAAAAGCGATTGTTAGGTCGAACAGGCTGCTCTCGTTTATTCGAATTTGAAAAGGATGCTTTTGCTTTCCATCGCACGAGGGCGTTACGATAGATTATTAATGGCGCCAAATGATAAGCCATTTAAAAGCTGGACGAGTGACCCATGTAAAAATATTTATAAATTTTCTGTAAGCAAATTTCTCTTTATACAGAAAAGAAACGGCGAATGTTTGAATTATTGAAAAATGATGGCAGTGTTATTACAGGCTAATCACTTTTATGTAATACGTCATAAGGTATGGGATTGCATTGACAGGTTATATTTATTTTATCGTTCATAACCTATTACACGTCATGTAATTTGAACTCTACAAAATCTATGATAATTTTTTAATATTTCGAAAAATATACGAATCAATTATTATGGAGGAAGAGTCAAGATGCTGTATGCATTTTGTTAAACGCAAAAATCGGTATTGTCGTATGACAGTTAAAAAGGGTAATAAATTTTGTGGAGAACATCAACAGGATTCACTGAATTCTAATAATGTGGAAGACATGGATACAAGCAATAAACGAATAAAGTGTCCCCTCGATCCTACTCAGTATGTTTTTTATAATATTTTACATAATAATTAATAATATGATATAATTTATTTAAAAATAACATGTGTCTATAAATATATGTAGAAAGTTGAGTAACAAATTATACTGTATTTTTAGTACGTGTTATCGATCAAAGTTATCCAAGCATTTAACTATATGCAATGCACGAAAAATGTTGGATGCTCTGCCTACGTACATAGTCAAAAATATTAATTTAGATAAGGAAACGGAAGAAATACCAAGGATGACACCGCTTTCTCAACTTGATTTTTCTATTGTAGACATAGTAATTAAAAAGATTAATGAAGCTTATGGTATATATTTCATGTTAATTATAATATTATGTATTGTTATGTATATTAATGTCACATTCCAATGCTTAATTTATTTGCAGAAAAGTTACCTAAAATTTCAGAAGCAATATTACAACATGATGTGTTAAAAGATACATTGGATGTCTCGTTCTGTGGTAAACGTGCAAAAAAACATTTAACACAAAATTCATCTTTACTAGCTCATTTGGAAAAAGCAGGACTTGTACAAGATAATACTTGTTATGTTGAGTTTGGTGCTGGGAAAGGTATAATATAGAATATGCGCCATTTAAAATAAGATTAAACACAAAGATAATTTTTTGTTCAGGTAATCTAACTTATTGGTTAGCACAAATGACAAAAGAAAAGGCAAATTCTTGTATATTATTAGTAGATCGTTCGAGTCATAGACATAAAAATGATAATAAACTTAAAAAGGAGGAACATAATATTTATATAAAACGAGTACGTGCTGATATAGCAGATCTACAACTTAATAATATTCCAGAAATAAAAAATTCTCTAAATAAAGTTGGAGTTGCAAAACATCTGTGCGGTACTGCAACAGGTGACACATTTGAATATTTATTTCAAAAGTATATTTTGCATTTAATATTAATATAATTGTCTTTTCAGATCTTTCTATACGCTGTTTAATGCAGGTAATAGACAATAGAGCTAGTGGTAGTAATTATGGATTAATTATAGCTTTTTGTTGCCATCATAAATGTGAATATAAATCTTATGTTGGAAAAAAGTATTTAGAACAATGTGGATTTGTTCCAAATGAATTTCCAATTTTATGCAGTATAGCTAGTTGGGCAACGTGTGGGTTTAATTTGAAAAATACAAATAAATTGGAAGAAGATGACGGTAGCAATAAAAGGTACATTAGATACTATATATTTGAATTTTTCTTAACTGATTTCTTATTTTCTCTACTTTTTTAGAGCAAATGAACAAGACATACGTTCCAGTGAACGAGAATTAATCGGTTATAAAGTTAAAGCGTTGTTAAATTGGGGTCGTTTAAAATATTTAAAGAACTATGGTTTTGAAGCTTCTTTAGTTCATTATATTTCAACAGACGTTTCATTGGAGAATATCTGTATTATTGCAAAGTATTCTGTTACGCAGTAAATAGTGCATTATAGTACAATATAAGATCAAATAATTTTATAATCAAAATATTTTTTATTACAGAGATTTTATATTGTACATTGATTAATAAAAATAATGAAAATATATTTAATTATGATCTATCTGCATAGCAAATTTAAATTTTTATGAGAATATAGTATGATACACTTATTGGTTCAACGAACCTGAAATGTAATACAGGCATACGTGACACATTCGATTTAGGTATATTTGTTTTTCATAAAAATTAACATTAAACAATCAATGTTCGGTGAAATAATTATGTATATTATATAATTGTATTTTTATAGCAAAATTAAACAGTCGTACGAACTGTTGCACTTTTGACATTTCTATCAGCTGATCAAATCAATATGGCCGCTCGTATTATGAGTTTTCTTTCGATACGCTGAAGAACCGCCTACTATTGGATAATTTAATAATATCCACTCAAAGTAAATTGTCAAAAAGATTTATTCGTGTTAGATATATTTTGTTTTAAACATGGCTGGAAATACACAAATATTGGAAGGATTCATATGTCCTATATGCATAACTGATTTTAAAGCACCAAACCGTTTAACCAGACACTTTGAAGAATTTCATAATGATGATCCAGAAATTTTAAAATCTCTTAAAGGTATGAATCGATTATATATATATATATATATATATTTTGTGTATTATGTCTCATCTCAAATAACGTTTTTCAATATATCACTTTGTTGTAGATTTATTTGGCAAGGCTAAAAAGAAGATTTTAAAACAAGATGAAATACCTGAAGTATTTTCTTGTACATCTAATAGTCAAAAGCAACAACTAGAAATTAGTAAAGAACAACAAGAACCAGGTAGATGATATGCTATTGGGTTGTAACATAAATAAGTTCGGTTACAAGTATAAATATGTTCTAGTTCTAAGAATTCTATTCGGATGGTATTAATAAATTTCTTTTAAAACGGGGAAACTGTGATAAATAATAATGGAGTAATGGATAAATATAATAATATAATAAATAAAAAAATATTGATTATAACAGAGCTTATTTATGTTACAAAAGTATGATACTATATGTTATATTATTGTATCGTGATACGTATTTGTCTAATGATAATATACTTATAGGTGTAACTAGATCACATACAAGATATTTCAAAGAAGTAAGAAATATGAGATTGGAACGTTATGCCTCAGAAACTAACAAATTACTAATAAGATTAGATAAACTATTGTATAATTTGCCACTTGATCCTGCTGTTAGGAAAGGTATTTAATATTTCAAATATATTCAATAATTGGCTAATTTTATGTATACTTATGTTTATTGTAAAACAGTATACGAGCGTAGTATAGTGCCATGGATAGATGAAACAGATGTAAAATTGTGTCCTACTTGTGCTAAAAGTTTCCACGTTGCTAGAAGAAAGCATCATTGTCGTCTTTGTGGAGCAATTATGTGTCATAACTGTACTTTATATTTATCATTACTGGATGCACGTAAGTATCACTTGCAAAATTAAAATATGCTTGTCAACAATTTGAAAGTAATTTTACAGTTCTTATCACAGATGCTGGATATAAAACAATATTTTCTAGGAAAAATGACAAGCCCAGTCTCTATACAAGATGATTCTGCTGTTTCTCCAACATCTGAAAAAACCTTTTCAGAACGTGTAGTGCGTACAGGAATTGGTCTTACAAAATTGGTACGATCTCCATCAAGTGGTAGTTTAAATAGTGTTTTAGCTTTAGTCAATGATTCTGCTAGTGCAGAACAGCATTTCAAGGTATGCATACACTGTATGAATTTACTTGATGCTAGAGAGAAACAAAAAGAAAAACAATTTCATAAGCCAATAGTATGCCAATTTTATGAGAAAATGAGATCATATATGGAAGAAACAACACAGCTCCTAACAATGTATAATAAAATGAGTGAATCTTTGAGGTATGTTATTTTATTTATTTATTAGTTATTATCAATATTTCTACATTTTTAGTAGTATCACCTATATATGTGTGTGTGTGCGCGCTTTAGGGAGGGAGAATCTACTTATGACTTACAAGATGCTCAAACATTGCGTCTTAAGATAGGAAAACTTGGTGAAAATATAGATGCTATTAGTAAAAGAATTTTAGTCCTTGGCACCAGAGATATGGAAAGTCCACCTCAAGGACAAGAACTTAGATTGCATCAAATGGTTAGAGCAAGTGCAATGATATTTTTAAAAGAACAGCTACTATCAATACAATCATTGCCTTCGATAGAAGAATATGCAACATTACAAGAAGAACGTCAGAAACGAATAGAAATTAAAGCAGCTTATGAACGAAGATTGGAAGAACAGAGACAGAGATCAAAAGAACAGCATAAAATAGAAGCACGTAACTTGGAAAGTGGTCCACCTACAAAGGAAAATCAAGTAAGATTTTTATGATAATGTCGAGGTAACAATTTAATCCTTACATAACGCAACATTTTTTTAAAGCAGCAAATGGTATTGGATCAATCACAAGGATGGGGTCCATCTACCAAGACTCCTATGATGTCTTGTTCTATGGATCCACTCATTGAACAAATGAGTAACTTAAGGGCATATATAAAACAAGCTAGAGCAGATTCTAAATTTGATGAAGTAACTACTCTAGAAAATAATCTTAAAGAACTGCAAAGTGCCTATTTTGCTATGAAGGAAAGTAATAACACCGAATGATGAAGGAAACTTGTTCCTGAAAAAAGTTTTAAATAATCTTCATATAATGCACTCTCTATGTGATACGCTTTAAGTTTTGTGTTGTAGCACAGTGTCATATACTCATACTTTTCATATATCTAATGAAATATTTCAATAGATATTTAATAATTATTTTATACGAATTTCAACGGACTTTAGAACAAACTGTCTATTTCATTACTGAGCGTACACTTAATATAAAAAAAATCACGATCGTTACTTAACACGATTCTGATTAGGAACAAATTAAGCATTGTTACATTTACTTTATAAGGTTTGTGAGTTTACAAATTGATAAAAATAAATAAGATTGTATTTCTTACTTTTGAAATATATAATATATACTCAAGTGACATGAAATATTTAATGATGCACGTGTAAGTATATAAAATATAACATATGAAAATTGAATTAACAATATATATAAAAATATGTATAAAAATGTATTTCTTTATATAACAAATAACACCATTTTTTAATTTATATATAAATTGAAAAAGTATATTACAATTATATATTTGTTCCTCTGTTACATCATCGTCCCCTTGATACAAGATAATATAATATAATATTGCATCAAGAAAGATCTCAGTCTCAAAGTTTTGCTTTTAAACTTGTCATCAACTTTTCAAGTTTCATAGCTTTTTGAAGATTACCACTGATCTTTAACTTTCCTGTCATAAATGCACTTGCTGGTTTTAGTTTACCTAAAAATTAATAAATGCAAACTGTAAATATGGCATATGTATAAAAAAATAATGGTACCAACTATAGCGAGAAATGAACATATTTAATGAAGCTACTCATTATAGCATACCAGTAAACATTGCAAAGAATTGGTCTGAATTCATTGTTAGTATTGTATCTGCTGGTTCCTTTGGTTCACCCTTCCCAGTTGAACCACCACCATTTTTAAGATCTAAATACCATGTACTAGCATCCTCTCCTAAGAATAAATCATCATTTGAACATTATCTTTAAAAAAACAGATAAATTAAATATGTAGTATACTAGTAATACCTTTCACATTGAATTGATACACAGCATTAATATTGTTAACAAGTTCTGAACTTAAATTAGCTTTAATAGCAGTGAATATTTCTGCCACTTTTCCATCGCCAAAATCATGAGATTTTTTAGGTGCATGTTTAGTTGCATTTTGTACAGTATCTATATTGAGTTTGAGACCATAAGAAACATTATCATCCACAAAGAAGTCAAGCAGCAAATTGTCAGCATTTTCTGTGAAAATATATTTGAATAATAATTCCGTATGTTATATGTTGCTCTCAGGACAAAATTTAAAAAAAAAGTTTATTTTGCTTAAATGAACTATCATAAAAATATATACCCCTGCATATAGAAAAATAGATACCTGGATTGCAAGCATAGTGTTTAAAATCGGTGATGCCTTCTGTTCTTAAATAATCTTCATCGATCAAGAATTGTCCAGTAATAGACCTACTATCTTTACAAACCAAAGCATAAACAGCATCTGCCACAATTTCAGGTTTTCGACTATGATTGCTGGAGTTTGGCCCAGTTAACATTTCAATTGCAGCAGTATAAATAGCTAAATATTGAGATTACAACAATTGTATACAAAGCATTACTACTAGCTTCCTTTTGAAAATGGTATAGCATAAATTGTTTTCTAATTTTTATAACATACCAGTTTTTGGCCACATGGCATTGACAGCAATGCCATCCTCTTTAAACTCTTCTGCCATGCCAAGTACGCACATAGACATTCCATACTTGGATATTGTGTACGCCACATGATTTTTAAACCAAATTGGTTTCATGCTCAATGGTGGACTTAAATTTACTATATGGGGATTACTACTCTTTTTCAGATAAGGTATACATACCTTTGACCTATACAAATGCTACTTTTACCATTATGTCATAAAGATATGTATTACATATAATTAAACAAAATAATAATTAATCTAAAAAGTAGAATGAGTTACTTACACAAGGAAGGTACCTCTTGCATTAATATTATTCATAAGATCATATCTTTTCATATCTGTGGCCAAAGTACCTGTTAAAGATATAGCACTCGCATTGTTAATCAAAATATCAATACCGCCAAATTTATTAACTGCATTTTCTACTGCGGATTTGACCTGTCCTTCGTCTCTGACATCAACTATGCAAGGAAGAGCTTTACCGCCTGCTGCTTCGACTAAAAATATAAAATATGTGGTAGTTTTAGTTGAAATATACAAACATATGTATATATTATAATTATTATGAATACTATTATATAATTACTTTCTGAAGCTGCAGTGTATATAGTTCCTGGTAACTTTGGATGAGGTTCTGCAGTTTTTGCAGCAATTACTACGTTTGCTCCATCCTTTGCTGCTTTCAAAGCTATACTCTTTCCAATACCTCGCGATGCACCTGTTATAAAAATGGTACGCCCTGCTAGCTTCCTGCATTTATATATTAATTTTGAATTAAAATTAATATACTATATATATATATACACATACCTACATACGTACATACATAGTATGCTATTAACTATTTAATACACATACTTTATAAAAGATTACATATGAATGTATAAACATGAAAGACGCAAATTAAATATTATTTATTTTTGGTTACATGTGCTTATAGTATTAAGTATAAAAATGTGTATAAAATATAAGCAATACATACCCTGTATTTATCATATTGCAGAAAATATAAGAGATATAATTATTATTAAGAAAAGAACAGCTGCTCTTTGCTCTTTGCACCCACTAAACAATATATAAGTTAAAGTGGACTAAAAGATTTAAAGAAACTGAAAAAATGTAACACAATCAAAATAATTAATTATTACAATGACGAAAGGTAATAAAAACTGCTATAGCATTTAAGAAATATGCATATCACTTATTCGCACGATATGACGTGTAACCTTTGAGCTTTGAACGTGAATTACCGTAACTATCTAGCGGTATATTGTACCAAGTTACCGCTTCAATTTCACGTTACAAGTCGTTTCTTTAATATTGCTATAAAAAATAAAACTTACTGAAACATTCACTTAACAAATTTTAGTTTTTCGTTAACTATGATTCATTTGGTAATATTCACAAAAATTATTTGTATATTAGGATTAAAAGATAGAATAACCTCAACGTAGATATTATTTATATGTATATATGTATAAATATGAATGGAGATTAAATATAATTGAAACCATGTATTTAAGTACAACTAGAAAGCTTGAATTACAGTTAATATACATTTTTAATAAGTATTTACAGCAAACTTATTGTTTATAATTATTACTTGAACATGTATTATAACGTATTTTGGGCGTATTACTAATTGTAATTTGATGAAGTCTTTCATAGATGCTTTCATTTATTGGCCGAATTCTTTTTGCAATATGGCTACAGGGTTCCGAAGTTGAGGAAAAACTATAACATTGGACAGATATAATTACTGCAATATTATGGGTTCATTTTTCCTCAATTATAGGTGTAATCAATAAGTTATTAGAAATTTACTTATCCATGTGCATTCTTTTTGTATTGATATTTCTCTCTCTACAGTCAACGGTAGATGGAACCTTAAAAGATATATTTGTGGAGTTTCTAAATCTTCTGTCACTTGCTTCCATATTTTCTCTAAGTTTATGATACTTTTCAGTCAGGATTTTCATATTTCGAGAAAGCTTGTAATATTCTTCTTTTAATAAATTATATTTTCTATCCTAAAAATTAAATAACAATGATATGACAAATATAAAGTGTCTAAGACTTTTTATATACATAATAAGATATACATTTTAAAAAATGAAACATACAATTTGATAAAAGCGACGTAATATTATTTTTGTTTGTGTATTTTGGAAGCTTGCTATTTCTGGTAATGTTTGTATAGCTTTGTCTAATGGAATGAATAAAGATGCTAGTTTAGGTGCCAATGGTTCTTTTAATTGCAACGATGCAACTTCTCCATTATTACATCTAAGGCATGGTCTTATGCCTATAACCATAGTAATATACATATATTTTAATCGAGTAACTATATTTGCAAAATTTTATATTAACATGTGTTCTTTCTTAATATATTCATTACATTTGTAATTCGTATGCTGTATGATCTTTAAGTGAATACCTTCATCCAAGCAGTCTTCGCAGAATATATGCCCACATTGAGTCATTCTGAATTTCTTTTTTCCGGTTTTTGTAGAATAACATTTATTACAAATGTAAGTATTCATTCTGAAAATGATATAACGGACGAAGAAACAATACGTTTGATATTGTAATTAATTATTATAGACTTAATCAGTCATAAAGAAACAATTAAATCTTCTATAATTTACAATTTTATGTGATTAATACATAATTGAAGAATTAATATGTATATTGAAGAACAAATTCCAATCAAAAAAAGTAAGAATTCAAATCCTTATTACGAGTATCGTTTGTACTCGATTACAATAGTCTCGATATTTTGAAGAGCCAATCAGCTTTACTATATCGTCTTTCGACCAATCGGCGATCAGCTAATTTAAAAGAAATTATATATATATTCCGAATTTAGTAGGAAATATTAGTTTGAATGTGTAAATCGAGTATCTACTAGAATAGAATTAATATTATTCATTTATATTATACATAGCATAAGTATAATAGCAACGCTTTACATACCTATACATATATTATGCCTAAAAGTAATATTTATATAAACATTTACATGAAAATAATTATTATATCCATATATCTGAACGTATGTATGTATAATACATATATGACGTAATAAAAAAAACTTAATTTTACTGTGAATTTTATAAAGTGTATCCATGCTTCTTAATGTTAAAAAATGTAAAACTACGATATCTTAATTTCCAAAGATAACATTTTAATAAAAAGATACACATAGTGAGAGAATTTTAACTGAGATTTTTGTGGAATATTCTTCACAGTTTGTATAAAATTATACAAGATTTAAGATATACAATGATAGATTATTAAAATATAATCAATAAAGGTACAAGTTTTATATTCTTTTCGCATGAAGCTTGCAACGAGAAAGATGTAGTTAACTTTGTGTAAGTGCTACAGCACCATTTTGTCCAATTATTCCACTTTGTGATACTACAGCCAAGTTTGAAGCTTCATTAATGCTAGTAGGAGATGCAGAATGATTATTCACATTTGTGGCAGCTAATGCTTTATTACGCAACTCAAATACTTGTTGTATCGCTTTGCGGAAACAAAGGAAATTATAATCTATAACACCTGCAATTTCATAATAATACATGAGTTCATAATATAATTTTTAATCATACATTTTAAAACAAAAACACAGCAATAATTTTCAAATAATTGGTACAATGCTTTACCTTGCCTGTCAAAATTATCCTCTCTCAAAATACAAACCAATGCCAAAAATTTGTTTACTTCACGCAAGAATAATATTGTGCCATTATTCAATTTAATTAAACTAGAGCTTTGATTATCAAATGCTGCTGCTTCTAAATCTTCTCGCAAACTATAATAAAAAAAAAGTCATATAATGTCCATAAAGAAAATGCATAGAAATACTTATAAAAATATATTTATTTACCCATATATGCAAGAAACATCAATTACTACATCTATCATATCGCAACAAAGTTCATAACTTTGCATATCTACAGGAGAACTGTCTGTTGCGATATAAATTTTGGAGACAACATCAAACAAGAAAGCTTTTTCTATAGCGGAATTCTGTAATATTATAAATATGACTCAGCCAGTTATATTAATTGAGAATAATGTTATTATATCAGTAAAAGTGACAAGTAAGAAAATGACACATACCGATATAAGTATATTTAGTAAATTTTCCAGCGTTGGTAATTGCGGTATTAGTTTCTGAACAACTTTACTAAAAGCTTCGAATATGCTGTGATCGTATATAGATGTCAAGTGAAAACTTAAGTGTATTTGATCGCATCCTAAAATAAATTTATATACATTAACACATTTTTGTATATTTGGACAAACCATAGAATTTACCTGAATCCGCTAAATCATCATTAGCTCTTGTATGTATGTCTCGTTGTGTTTCCATTTTGCAATCATCAGATAATCCATCGACTTTATGAATGAAAACTTCAAATTTAATTGCCTGGTTGACTTTATATGCTTTTGTAACCGTTAAATGAAGTTTATTGAGAGCTTCCATATAATCATCCTGTGCATCGATTACAAAGACCAATGCACCACAACCTCCAAATATCATATCGCTATCAAAAGTAGGATCAAAGAAATCAATTTGTCCTGGGAAATCCCAGATTTGAAATTGGACGAAGCTAGAGTTACTTATATCATCTTTAATCACTTTATTTGTACTTTCCAAGAATAACGTTTCATTTGGTGACATTTTGTGAAAAACTACCTTTTGTATAGACGATTTGCCACTTCTAAAATATAATATCTGGGATTAATACACAAAAACATAAAAATTAGTTTAACACAGTGGTTTAAGAATGACTGTGATATAAAACACATTACCTTCTAAGACCCATTAAAAGTATTCTAGGTTTTTGTTCTCCTGCTAAAGGATCCGTAGATACCTCCGCTTCTCCATCGAATGGAGCATATCCAAAATCCTTTGGAAATGAACCAACATCATAACCTGATTGAAATTGGTCATCATCATCCTAGAACAATAAAGTGCATAATAAATAGACAATAGTTTTTCTATAATCTATTCATAAACAGAATACTAAATAACAGATAAACATATTTACCATTTCTATTTTATAAGATTATTTTCCGTTTGCCAGATTCTAGTGAATTTCGTATAAGATTTTGTTGTTTCGATATCATTAAAATACGAGAAAATAATCAGAATTCTGATAAGGGGAGCACAAGCCCATTGTTAACAACAGAGATTGACAGAAATTACAGATCGCATATGTGACTCTGAAATCCAATGTCAAATTGTCGGATGGTAAGTAGACGAGTTTACAATCTGTTATCCATTTGTACATGGAACTACAATATCGACATATCCTGTGTACTATTTGGTACTGTTTTGGTTTTTATCGGTATCTTTACATTCCATTAATATCGATACAGAAAACTGTAAGTATTTAAGAATTTCAGAATAGAGAAAGGTTTTATGGACATACAATTGTAATATAAAATAGTTTCAATATTGTTTAAACTTTTTTATATAAAGAAAATAGAACGATATTATCGATATACGTATATATCGATAGTGTCAATATCGATAGATCTAGCTAGTACCTGAAATCGCGGAGCGCGAGGCCATGTAGAGGAAGAAGGAGGTACTCGGGGCTCTTTTCCGGTTGTACAGTAGCGTGTGTGAGGTAATGGAATTCGAAGTAGTTCGAATACTATAGGAAATCTGGAATAATCCGACGATGCACCGAGCACAACGACCTGTCGTTAATAATACTTTAGATATTTCTATCATATATGTGCGGAACGCGATATATTTTTTCAAGAAACACGATAACTCTCGTAGAAATCTTTTATAACCTTAATACCACTCCATGCAATTCCCGCTGGCATCACTAGTCTATCACGTGTTGTGATTCTATTATATTTGACAGTTTGTTTTTTGCAATGAATTTTTTGGACGTGTATAAATTTATAAAAGCCAAAATCAGTTTTATTTATTATCCGTATACATGAATATATCGGTTTAGTATTTATGCGAGTGAAAAGTACGAGTACGTTCATGATACGATAATGGAACCGGTATATTGTTTTGAACTGCATCACACATCATATGTGCTATCTTCTCTGCTTCAATAATTTATATATATATATATATATGCTTTATATTCTCTATTATATCTTAAGAAAGTTTTTCATTCCAATGTACTCATTGAATGTTTTAAGAAAAACAGAATCATATTTAATATTTTTTCTTTTGCCTTATAGGATGAAGCAAATAGTCACCAACCAGACGGTCAAAATCCCTGAGGGATTGACTGTAACTGTCAAGTCTCGTTTGGTGACTGTTAAAGGACCAAGAGGTGTTTTAAAGCGTTCCTTCAAACACCTTGCACTTGACATTCGTGTAAGTATAGTTCAATCAAAAAATACCTTGAAAGTCATAGATGATAGTACGCGATATACGATAATGAATAGTAAATAGTGAAACCAAACTCAGGAGGAGATATATTTGTAGTGATGAGATATTTGGATTCCCCTTCATTTTTTATAAATGAAAACTTTGTTCTGATATAGATGATAAAATTGACTAATTTCTTGTATATGTTGCTATTATATTTTTTAATTGTATACTTTGTAACAAATTACAGATGATTAATCCAAGGTTATTGAAAGTAGAAAAATGGTTTGGTACGAAGAAAGAATTAGCTGCAGTGCGTACCGTTTGCTCCCACATTGAAAATATGTTGAAGGGTGTAACAAAAGGATATCAGTATAAGATGCGTGCTGTATATGCTCACTTCCCTATTAACTGTGTAACAACTGAAAATAACACGGTAATTGAGATTCGTAACTTCTTGGGTGAGAAATATATTCGACGAGTTAAAATGGCTGCTGGTGTGACTGTTACAAACTCTGCAAAACAAAAGGACGAGCTAATAATCGAAGGAAATTCCCTGGAAGATGTTTCACGTTCTGGTATGTAATTGAAACAGAAATGCTCACTAAAGCTTTCACAAACATATTTATAGAATATTTTTAAATAATGTATGATGTGTTTTTGTTTCAGCTGCACTCATTCAGCAGTCAACTACTGTCAAAAATAAAGATATAAGAAAGTTCTTGGATGGACTTTATGTATCTGAAAAAACTACTGTTGTACAAGATGATGAATAAATGTTATTCTGTGAAAATTGATAAAATTTTATTGTACTGTATTATTACTTGAATGTTCGTGAGATACCATGATGCTTTATTTTATTACTATAATACTTTAGAATTCAATTTGAAAAGTAGTATGTAAAATTGTTCCATTTATATTGTTTTAAACTTTGTAAAAATGCCATTTAGACGCCGTTAGTGGCGATTTGCCATTTAATAGCAGTCGTAAATACAGTAACGCAACTTTTGATTTTATGTTGGCCAAAATGGAATGCGCATGCTCGAAATAATTACAAGTAATTTACTTTTGAATAGTTTGCTTATATAAATATTATATATAAGTTTTCAGTTCTCTTGGAAACGCTGTGATCTTAGCTTTATTTCAAATAATGCTGCATATTGTAAATAATAATTAAAAAGCAAAATTAAAATATTTTTAGACTTTTCTGCTGCAACTTCAATAATTCTAATAACTCCAATAAATTGTACCAAGTAGAGCGAGAAAAGTAAGATCAAGTGAGAAAGAAGACCAGGTGGCGCTACTGGGCAACTTTTTTATTTCGCGCATGTGCATCCCATTTTGACTAACACCAATTTCAAAGGTGCCGACCGACTGGTGCGGACATAGAGTTGCGTTTGTATATATTGTAGCCGAGTTATGTTCCTTGGTTGCACTGATCTCAATATGACTATATGATACTAAACCGACGATGTTTAGTGGCATTTTTAAATGACGTGTGCATAAGTAAATCTATATATGTAATTGACAGTACAAAATATTAACAATGTCAAAAGAATTAGTAAATATTGATGGTAACCTGAAAAGGGTCCAAAAAGAAAATTTAACCCCATACAAAGTTGCAATTGTTATGTTGATAAAAGAATATTGTAATGAAAGTCGTAAAGGTAATTTTAATCTCTTTCAGAAGAGACTTTATATTGTTCATACATTGAAACAACTTCTTAGAATAATGTTGTAACATCATAAATTACATTTTAGCTATCGTGGAAAGACGTGATTTTTGTTTAGCAGCAGTAAAGTTAATTCAGGTGAGCTCCAAAAGATAATAAATTGTAACTGATATGAATTTAAATAATACATTTCATTAAAAATGTATTGATTTCTCTGTTTAGTCACCTGATATGGAAATGTATACCTTACTACACATGTTGTACGCCAGTGAACATATTTATCCATTTGCGCATGAACTAGAACTTCAATTAAATGCGTTGTTAGACAAGGGTGTCGAGGGATTGTTAGAATTGTTTGATAGTCTTGGACGCTTAATGAAATTAACATTAGATCATGCTATTTCAGTACCTCTGTTGAATAAAAATTCTGTTCTTGGATTATACGTAAGAAGAATAATTATCTTTTTTGAAAAGTTACCATTCGATCAAGTAGTTTTGCTGTATGAAGATCTTAAGAATTATGTTAAAAAAAGGTCGAGCAGCCCTGAAAATACAGATATCTCGTCTTGTTTAAAACTGGACGAACCTTATGTTTATAAGTAAGTTCTGTTTTGACCATATGCGCTGTGGATCAATAAACGATAAATACATTCTAAAATATTTAAATTTCTAGTAACAGAAGTACTACTGTATGGAGTGGAAGGCAAGCAGAATTACTTGTTGCACAACAAGCACATGCGTTACAAATGGATGAACATAAGGCTATGTCACCTGTAGACTTACAAATACTTATAAGAAAACTTCTTCGTTCTAGTCCATATTATGCAGAAGCTGTAAGTATTGTATAATAAAAAAATTCATTTTATTGAATATTTATTATTTTTGCACATATTCATTTCTTTCAGCATTATCTGAGCTATTTGAATTGCTTACGTATAAACGAATACTGCAGTGCAATAGATAGCCTTTATCATTGTTTCGACAGATTAGCACCATCAGAAAGTCGTTCTACACCAGAAGATAAGTCTCGGACATTGAGATATGCAGCCTTAAATCTAGCAGTACTCCATGCTCACTTTAATCATAAGTATGTTTTTATAATATCCTTACTTAGAGCACAATGATCAATACGTGTTTCTTATGAAGGAAAGTAGCTCAAGAAGCCTTGAAAGAAGCTGTTATGATGGCGCAAGAAGCAGGTGACAATGTCTGTTTACAACTAGCTCATGCCTGGATGTATTACCTTACTAGTAATAAGAAGTATGTTTTAAATGCTTATAATTTTTAATTTATAGAATTTTACTATGTGTAACAAATGTTTTTTATCAACTTTACAGAGGTCCTCTTATAGAAAGATCTGTTGGAAAAGCAAGTATGTTGGGAATTACATATACCACGGGTCTAGGGCTTATCGCTTATGCTCACAATTCTGCTATAGAAGCTAAACATCCTTCACAAATTTTTGAGGTATATAATTGATAATGATTTAGTATAGTTTATGAATAAAATAATTTTTTCTCTTAATATTGTTGTAAGTTAAAGTAATATTCAGTGATGACGTATTTGTTCCAGACATTAATGAAGTCAGATGTTTTAAATTGTCAACATTCCATGATAGATCTAATGTCAATGACTTATGCTGAAAAATCAGCACTATGGGCATATTATGGCAAGATGGAACTTTCTTCTGTTTGTGCACAACTCCTTCTACTACATAACACAGGGAATAAAAAGCAACATGTATTTAATGGAACTTCAACTTGTCAAGCAGTCGCAAACGTTGCAAATATTTTAGTAGAATTTGGTGAATATGATCTCGTTGACATCGTAATAGCCCATGCAAAACAGCGATTTCCTAATGATCCATCCAATAAGGTTTGAAGATTTGGATAAAACTTTACTTGTACTATCACAGAAAAATTTGTGTTTGTACCTATAGAGAACATTTCTATAATTGTTTACAGATATGGATGTTGTGCGAGCAGTTGTACGAATTTACACAAATGATGAGGCGAGAGAAATGGAGTGAAGCTGACGCTATAGCTTTTCGTATTTCTAGTTTAGATCCATTGGAATCTAAATTTAGGTAATATTTCATAAAATGGCGATGATAATAGTTACTCATTTTATAAAATGAAAATAATTAATCTTATCATTTTTCAGACAAGCAGAAGTTTCTTTAGCTAAGGGAGATTATCCAAATACTTTGCATTTGATTAACAACATTGAAAAGATCTCTAATATAACACCAGAACATAGAGTACGGGCTATGCTTCTTTTGAGTCAAATAATGTGTGTATCTATATCACCAGGAAATGAGACTGTAGGAATTAATTCTTTAGTGATTTTAAACAAAGCTTTGGAATTAGCTACTCATAATCATTTATCTTATTATGAAGGTCTTATCAAAATGCACCTTGCAAATATACAGGTATGTATATAATATTTACTATAATCTGCAAATAGTCATAAACAAATATATGTATTATATTTGTTACAGTTACTTATGGGATTACCTTCGTTAGCAATGAATTTGGTTGACGAGGCTATAACACATATTTTAGCCCATGGTGGATGCTACGAGCAAGGGAGAGCACTTATTTTATATGCAAAATGTTTAGTTGGTACTGCTACATCCACTTCCAAAAAATTACGAAAGGAAATCATTTTAAGTGCTATCAAAGCATTATCCAAAGCGAAGGATCACTTTAATAAAATCGAGGCGTTCGGCAAGATACGCACTGTGTTGAGTTTACAAAGTATAATGTACAATGAGATAGACATGAAATTTGAACGAAATCAATGTGCATTTGAGTTACGTCAGCTTGAGGAACAATTTCCTACAAAATCGGATAATATTTGTTTATATTAAAATTAAATGTAGGCATCATGAACATAAAATTGCTCATACATTTACTTTTCCAAATTCTGTGCCCTTTAATTTTAATTACTTCTGTATTAACTTTGACAAAGACTAACCATACTATATATGCATTATTGTGTTATATAAGATCTGATCATGTAATAATTCCATTACATTGATTATAACTATAAATGGCATAAATTATTTGTCTTTTGTTATGTTAGAAAGTTTTAATTCTTTATGTTCATATGCATCAATATATAGTGACTGAAAATTGTTAGAAACCTAATTATATCGTCAGTTCTTGTTGGTAAGCCTGATAAAATAAATTTACGTTTACTGACGAGTAATAACTTTCGTATCGGGAATAACGTAAGAGTGTGATCGACTACTACACACTCAATGGGGATATCCTGATGTTCAATGTCAGAGATTTGTAGATTATGTACATTCTTCTCGCGATTAGTGGCAGTGGTAGTCAAGCACGTAGCGTATGGTGTTATGTCGTGCTTCCTTTGTGCTAACGTAAGATAAGATAACGTTATAGAGTAAGTTCGAACAAATTTAATGTAATGTAAACTATATAATAATTATTTAACACACATTTAAAATAATTTTAAATTGTTTACTAGATTAAAACTGATATTATTTCTATTTACATTGTTTGTAAAGTTTTAGTTTTTCTGAGTAGAGTAGGTAGTATGTGACGCGCGCGTGTGTGTACGAAATTCGTGGAATATCAAATTCCAAAATACGTTATAAGACAACAAGCAAGAAATGATTTGTTATATAAATATACATGCAACATATATTGAATTTATTATAAATTTTATTTTTGATTATTAAACCGTATTTATAAATTTCACGTTAATTCTGCGTAAAATAAATTTCAACGACAAATTACTTAAGTTCCATTGATGTTTATTTAAGTATACGTAAAAACAAATAATATACAGGGTGGGTCGCCACATTTTACCATCTAGATTTACATCATTATTATTACGCATAGAAAACAATATTTCGGATGAAGTTGAATGGTTTTGAGAGGGGTACATTCTGATGGTACATTGTTTTGTAGGTGACGTGTAAAGGACATGAAGGTCATTAATGTTTTTTTAAATGGAATTATATATTTTGTATTGCATCAA
>JAIFRP010000021.1:9240411-9257655 GCA_032403825.1 Odynerus spinipes | reverse complement strand
AGTAGATTAATACTTTTTTGTAAAGAATATGATTATTGCATCAGTTGATGCAATACAAAATATATAATTCCATTTAAAAAAACATTAATGACCTTCATGTCCTTTACACATCATCTACAAAACAATGTACCATCAGAATGTACCCCTCTCAAAACCATTCAACTTCATCCAAAATATTATTTGCTATGCGTAATAATAATGATGTAAATCTAGATGGTAAAATGTGGCGACCCACCCTGTATAGTAAATTATATTTTTTTCTTTTTATTATTATAATATATAGATATTATACAAACAAAATGAAGGTAATAAAAAGAGCACAAAGACTAAGGAATAGCGAAAACAGTCAGATCATGTAAGCAACGTTGCATTACATTTTTGTAATTATATATTAATTGTGTATTCATTCATTCCATTTATTTTAATTTGTTATTAGTGCAAGTTGTACTGGTATAGGTCAACTATATCCCAAACTATCTTTTCCTGTACTTTCTATACCACAAGATTTAAAAATTGCTTTGGAAAATAATTTGGAGACTACTAATAATGATACAAACAAGACCAGGAGTTATATACAATTCTTAAAACATCTTGACCAAATTGAAAGAGTACCGCAAGAGCATTATTTGTTTTTATTTAAAATTTTATTATACATCGAAGAATTTGCAAATTGTGTGGAAATGCGGAAACATAATTTGTATAAGCAAGTCATAACACAGTGTGGAAGTAACTCAACTTCATTTAATATACTTGTGCCCACTTTAAATATTGATGATCCTTTTATTACTGATAAAGACATGGTTGATATTATAGAGGACGTCAAAGGTACTACTTCGCATGGTATTTCATGTTGTGCTAAAATTACACAAATTTTTAATAAGAATATAAATGTTGTTGTACCTCAGAGGTAAGTACTATAATGCATCTTTTGTACTTTTATATTTATTCTTTTATATATGCAAAAGAAATGACTATTTTTTATTTTCTGTATAATACATTTTGAAGTTTTATCTGTGCTTTATATTTTGTTATTTCAGTTTTGCAAAGAAATATAATAAGGATAAAAAATTCAATTTTAAATTTATATATGGGAATTGGTGTATGAAATGTTATCATTATGTGTTACATCTAATTAATCGTTATAGTTTGGTACCGTTGATGTATCCAACAATCAGAAAAAGTAAAAAACAGCTGAATCTGTAAGTTATTTATCATTTTATAATATTTGCCTGTTCTCATTGTTTGTACTTTTATAGAGACTTGTGCTGGTTCAATGAATCAGTTGGGAAAAATTCTGAACAAAAACAAGCAGTGATAAATATATTAAATATGACAGCTTATCCTGCACCATATATATTATTTGGACCACCTGGCACTGGAAAGACTGCTACATTAGTTGAATTAATTTGCCAGGTATTTACTATAAAATAGTAAGATGCTTTGGTTAAAAATTTCTTACTTAAATAGGTATAATATATACATTTTTGGATGTACAGCTTTGGAAGCAAGGCAGCTCATCAAAGTGCGTGTTAGTTTGTTCATCATCTAATGCAGCTGTAGATGAAATTGCAACCAGACTATTAAAATACATACCTTCCAATGAAATGCATAGGATGTATTCTCGATCTAAAAAATGGTAAAGTAATAGAATGGTAAAATACCTATTAGGATGTTTTATTACCTTTTTCGCATTTTGTAGGTGCGACATATCTTCCACAATACAACCT
This sequence comes from Odynerus spinipes, assembly GCA_032403825.1. NCBI lineage: Eukaryota > Metazoa > Arthropoda > Insecta > Hymenoptera > Vespidae > Odynerus > Odynerus spinipes. Next base: position 9,255,928 of record JAIFRP010000021.1, on the reverse strand, counting down.
TGCACTAATTTTGTGGATGAAACCACTATTTTTTTACCCAAAGATATTTTGTTATTTAAAAAAATTGTTTTAGTTACTCTTACTACATGCACTAGGTACGTGGAATGTTAGATAATTTAAAATGTTTATAAACGAAACATATTCCCATAGATAACAGTACTCTAAACAAGAGATATTACAGGCTTCTAAAAGCAAAATTTCGGGAAAATCATTTTTCTTATATAATTATCGATGAAGCGAGTCAAGCTATCGAGCTAGAAACAATGATCCCTCTTATATTAGCATGTACAAAAGATGAGGAAGAAAAAGGTTCTTTACAAGCTCAGGTTGTCATTGCGGGTGATCCTTGCCAATTAGGACCCGTTGTTAAATCAAAAATAGCGCGATCGTTGTTAGGTGCGGTTATCACTTATTTTTGCTTTTGTTTATAATTACTATTTTGCATTCTACTACCATCGTATTTCATACAATCGATATCTTTTTAGGTAAATCAATGTTGGAAAGATTAATGATTGATTGTCCTTTATACGAACGAGGGGAAGATAAGAAATTCGACCCAAATTATGTAACAAAGTTACTAAAAAGTTATCGAAGTCACAAGTACATATTACACGTGCCTAATCAAGAGTTTTATGATGGTGAACTAGTTGCTTGTGGAGGTGCGATGACAACTGCTGCTATAGGATGGTCGAAGTTGCCAAATAAAGAATTTCCCTTAATATTTCATGCAGCTAATGGTAAAGAAAAGAGAGAAGAATATTCATTTAGGTAAGGTATACATGTATGTTGATATATTTTACAATCGTTTCTTCGAATCAAGAATATACTAGAGCTAAAAATCGTTAATTTACAGTGTTTATAATCCAAATGAAATATCTATTGCGATGAAGTATGTAAAATTATTATTGGGTAAGAAGCTTGGAACTTTACAAGTTCAGCAAGAACATATAGGTATTATTACACCATTCAAACTGCAACAAATAAAAATTAATAAGGAGTTAAAAATGAAGGGTTTGGAAAATATAGATGTTGGTACTGTAGAACTGTTTCAAGGACGAGAGAAGGAAATAATAATTTTGACTACAGTACGATCTAATATTTTTGTACACGATGGAATAAGACACATTGGATTTTTATCTAATGCAAAAGTATATAAAATTATTATTCGCCATATTTATATATTATATAATAAAATTCGAATTACGGTAAATATTTGGAGGTAAAATGAATAAACGAATAAAATGAAATGAATACTTTTCAGAGATTTAATGTTGCGGTAACCAGAGCAAAATGTCTTCTCATCGTAATAGGAAACCCAACGGTTCTCGATACAGATAAACATTGGAGATTATTAATGCAATATTGCGTACAAAATAAAGCTTACATTGGAAACCCTTCCGCATTTGAACAGTTATCTGCGAAACAGGAATTATGCGACAAGTTGGAAAAAGGGTATGTTCCTAGCTTGCACAAGGGTTTTAGTTACCCTGGTTTTATCAAAGATGATATAAAAAACGAGACCAAAGTTGTACAACATAAGTAGTTATCGTATGGTTAAATAAAGCAATTTCTTAGCAGAACTGTAAGTAAAGCTATGCATGTATCGTACTATTATCGTAACATAACATTCTTTAGTTTATTATTTTCAGTGCTACTCATTCAGTATTATGGACAAAAGGATTAAATAAAACTGTGGAAAGTTTTATGTAAATCCTATCAACGTTTGTTAAGATAGTTTTAACATCATGATACCTCACTGTTAAAGATATATCATATACATATATATGTACACATAAAGACGTGCAGAGATTTATTATTTTTGATAAAGTTACCAGATTTTTTTTAAGAAACACCAAAGTCTACATGATTTTAACGTTTTATAATATTAATAGATACTATTTTTATTCAATTTCGACGGTTTGTATTACATATTTCCTTTGAAAACAATAAAAACTATTTCTTTGCTAAATTCTCTAAACCCTTGTTAAACTCCCCTTAAGTGATTTACACATAAGGAGAATTGCAGAAGTCATAACACATACGGTGAAGCGCGAGAACAGCGCCCGGAAGTATCGAAGAGAGATTATCGAGTAAAAGGAATGAAACACACCAACGCGATAAATAATTCATCCATGCGATTAGAAACGTGCTATCGTCGGCCGATACACGCGCGTACTATCGATCGAACGGCACAACGCGTTTTTGAAACTAGCAAGAGCGAGATGCGAACGCAGGAAAACGGCGAAGATCGATCTATCTCTCTTTCTCTCGTACGTACGTACGTACACTCGTCATACACCACGATACTTGACTGCGTTCTCCACTCTAGAACGACGGTGGAGAACGCTTCGCTTCGAAAAGGGTGCTAAGGGTGGATCACGCGGCTTTTTCTTTTTTCCTTTGCTCTCTCTCCCCTCCTCTCTCTTGAGATAGTAATTCACGAGGTTGCAAAATGATCAGATGGAGAGACCATGGTTCTTACACTTTGCTCTTCCCGCAGTTTCCGGTGGCAGATCGTGCGCGCGTTCGACCACCATCGACGAGGAGATACTTCAAAGAGAGAGAGAGAGAGAGAGAGAGAGAGAGAGAGAGAGGGTGGGGGAGACAGGGATGGTTAAAAAAGAGGATAGATAGAGAGACCAGGAGAGGGGGGAGGAGGATCTTTAGAGAAAAGCGCGCGCGATATAACACATTGATCTGCGCTTGCGTATGCGCATTAAAGCGCACCTCGCGACTCTCTCTCTCTCTCTCTCTCACTCTCTCCCAGTGGTCCAGGCCCGTGGCCGTGCCTCTCGACCCGTACACGAACGAGTCACGACCGGGATACGAACCAACAGGTGATGCTGGGAGAGGCACTCCCTCGGATACGGCCGTCCGTTCCATGCCGCTCTCCCCTTTTTCGCTTTCCTTCCGATCCTTCCTTCGACAGTGATTTAGTCGGGCGACGCGCCTTTTCGAAGCCTCCTCTTTTACCCCTTTTCTCGCGCGAGATATCACGCGGATCGCCGGAATACCGCGTAGTATATCGCGATAACATCTCTTAACGTTTTCTTTGCGAGCGAAGAAAGAGACAGAGCAGGGGGAGGGAGAGAAAGAGAGAGAAAGAGAGAGAGAGAGGAATCTAGCCGGAAACACGCGCGAAGAAGCGAGTAAATTCGTTACTCGGATTCTCTACACGCGCGTGCGACGCGCCGGATGATCGGCAAGTTTTACGAGTCTAGCGTGGCTCATCAAACATCTTCATAGATTTCTTCTAGTGAGCTTTCTCTTTCTCTCTCTCTCTCTCTTTCTCTCTTTCTGTGTGTTCTTTTAGCTTGTCTGTTCTTTTTATCTCTTCCACTTATCTTATTTTTACTCTGTTTGTACTAATTCTTTTCCCCTCAGTTAAGAAGAATTTCATCCGCCACCTCGTTTTCTTCGTCGTGTTCTTAATCTCTTTGTCTCTCTTTCTCTCTTTCTCTCTCTCTCTTTTCTCTCTCTTAATCCTTTCATTGAATATTTTGCCACTCTGCCACGTTTCATGGTGATTTTATGAAATTCCGGCCCACCGAAAGAGAGAGAAAGAGAGAGAGGGGGGAGAGAGAGAGAGAGAGATCAGTTCGATGAGGTGTAAACGTCGAAACGCACAGGCCGACAAGAAGAGTTCTATTCGCCGAGGAAACATTGTGGAGTAACACGTGATAGAATTTCGAGTTCGATCGTCGAGAGCGATGTTGGACGATTTACGCGAATGCGTTCGCACTTGTTGTTGGTGATAAGCGTGGAACAGTTCCGATACCGCGAAACTGTGCTTACTCGTCGTCGAGGATTTGTGTCCTTCGTGCCGCGAAGGGTGTAACACTCGAAAGCGGAACACGCGTGCGATGGGACAACGCTTTCACGTAGGATCGCATTTTGTCGATGACAACCTGTCGATTCGATTTTGATCTTTCCTGAAGATTTCGTTTCGATTTACGAAACAATAATAACTGTAGCTTCCTCTCTCTCTCTCTCTCTCTCTCTCTCTTTCTTCTCCCTGCTCTTTTGTTTTCTTTCTTCCTGATCAGTCGATCGGTTCTCCCTTTTAATGTAGTACCACAGCGTACGTGTAGTTCGAGCATGTACAAAGGGTTGCCGTTGGTTAGGGGCCGTCGCAAATTATTACGATCCGTAGAATCTCGAATCTAGTACAGAACTTAAAACGGGTCAGACGAAACGGAATACCAGGGATCGGAATAGAGGCAACGCCGAACAATAGTTCTCCAGTGGTACCTGAGCCGCATATATATCGATATATTCTAGATGTATTTACGTATTGATCATAGCTCTCGTCGAATGGTGACCGATCGCGCGTAAGCTTCGATCGAAAGTTTCGATTCGAAGGGAATATTTTCGGCGCGTGAAGAAGGAGAAGATAAGGGACGCGAATATCTTTCGGTTTTTTCGGAGCTCAGAAAAATTTTCCAATTTGACGTCATCGTCGTCGGTTGCGAGAGCGTCTCGATTCCGGTAGGCTCTTTCAAAGAGTCATTATCCACTTCACCGCTTTCACATGCCTCTTCTCGGACTTATCTTCGAGATACCCGGAGCCTTACGATCTAAATTTTACGAAGTACCTCGTGTCTTTAATACTCCGTTCTTTGCTTCTGCCTCTCTCTCTCTCTCTCTCTCTCTCTTTCTCTCTCTTTCTCTCTCTTTCGCTCTCTTTCTCTCTCTTTCTCTCTTTTTCGTTCTTATCTTATACCGAAATTTTGTTCTCTTCGTTTAAAAAGGATTCACGATCCCCATTATCCTAATAATCATCGTTATGGAAATTAGGACGAACGCACGAGGATGACGGAGAAAAGAAATTCGAGAACACGCGAAGCTGATTCCGCTGCCGCTACGATGGACCCGCTCGTTTTTTCTCGATAAGGCCTTCGCGTTTCGTTAGAGTGTGTTACGAGTAATGTTCCTTGGAGCCGAGAGATCCGATGGCAAGAAAATGCCGGTGACGACCTAAAGAATAGACGACAACAAAGGAAGCAGGAATGTAAGTTTGAACGAATTTTTCGAGCGAGCTACCGTCTTTAAGGTAATATCTTTCTTTTTCTTTTTTATCTCCGTCAAAGACTACGTACTTTTAAGTACAAGAGGATGCGACGCATTCCGGGAGAAGATATGTCGAACGGTCCAAGTCACGTGTTTTTATATTACGAAGATAATCAGATAACAAAAACGATCTATGGAGAACATAAATGAACGATCAAGTTTTTAAATATTTTTAACCAACTTCGACTTCAGTGGGCGGTTTTGCTTTTTTTGTTCATATCGACCATCGTTGTAATTACCGGCGCATAATCAATATACGCGTAATACGTACGCTTTGAAATTTGCACGGGCGACGCACGAAAACGAAATTCCGATCGATTGTCGAGCGTCGGTACGTAACGGAAATCGAATTTACGATATGTCCTATTCCCGACTAGATCGCGGCGTTAATTTAAATCGAAGTTTCGATCCTATTATTTATTTATTTATTTATTTATTTATTTATTTACGGGAAAATCCCCTTTGGTATACAATAGTTGTAATAGGGGGACATACAACAAGACAGAAAGGACGATTATCGAGAACGTTTCGAAGCGTTCCCTCGAGCCGGATTATAATTCCAAAGAAAAATCCGCGGCTATTCGTTTCGAATCATTTCGATTTGATTCACGTACATACCTACATACAATACGTCCGAATGTGCAACGTAACATCAGCTGATCCTGTTGCTCTCAGCTGTCACGCGCGATATCGGATATCGAGAAATGCAGTTCTCGAGGTGTACAACGAGAGCTCTTATCTCTCTGACACATTTTAAAATCCCCGATAGGGATACCCCTTTTCTTCTCCCGAGAATGATAGTACGTCCTGCGATAATAAAGTTTTCAATTTTCAAAAGAACAGAATGCCTCAAGAAAGTATTCGTTGGCAAGGGACCCAAAGGAGAGCCTGCGGACCGGGGGCGCATTGGAATGTTCAGGTTTGCGTCTTTTATCGTTACTTCTTTATTTTCTTTCTTTTTAACAAGCAGCGAATAGAGTTAAGATCTCGACGCAGTTTGATTGAACTGTCCGACGAGCGAATCGATTCGACCGCGAAAAAGACAAAAAAGAAAAACTTCCACTTTGCTCCGTTGTTCGCGTTATCATCCCGTTTCTGTCTCCCTCGATTCAATTTCTCTCTCTCTCTCTCTCTCTCTCTCTCTCTATTCTCTCATTTCCGCGTACACGCGAGGAACGAATGTAATACCAGATGCAGTTATTCCAACGACAAAGCTCGTTCATTCCGGCGCCATGCTGTTTGTTTAGGAACGATGCATGTGTCCTACGCATGGATTCAAATAGAATACGACGATATTCTCATTTCGCGTTTAACTTTACGCTCGACTCGTTAGGACATTGCTTATTCGAAAACTCGTTAATCACTGATCTCTTTTTAATAGCACCCTCGGTGGCGTTATCGAGAAACTTTTCGGAATGTGCGAGTTCGTAAAATGACGCGGCAACGTTTTGTGATTTCTCAAAGGAATTTCATGTATATTGTAGTTGGGTCTGGTACGAGCGGAGCATCGAATAAAAATGAAAATTTTCCATCGATATTTTACCTCTCTACCCCTTCTCTTTCTCTCTGTCCTTTCTATACTTATATTTCTCAGACTTTCCCGAAGCGGAGACACGAATGTAATTATAAATATAAATTACATTTCCGTAATTCGTATCGATCGAGCCGATAAACTTAAATTTTGTTAATTATTATACTTTTTGGAATCGCAATTTTGAAGAACCCTTCTTCTCAATAATCTCGATTTTCGAAGATCTTGAAATTTCTCTCACCGGTTCCGAGAAATTGGTTGTTATAGTCGGAAATACGAAGATACTTACTACTTGCTATCTCGTAAACGTTTACGCTTTGTTTTAAATATAAAACCGCTTGGCAAAGATCTAACTCTAGTGCCTCGATCGTTATTGTATATCATCGGGCAAATGTTCCCTATCAGAATCACCGGTATGCGAGAGCTATTTGTTGATCTTCTATTTTAAGTCTATTAAGATGGCATTGGAAGGGTGGAAATTACATTTTCAAAGTTGACCGAAGTCTTCGTGGTCCTTCTCGCGTCTTACGCCCGGTAAACGAATCGTTAATAAAAACGGTTACGCTTCGAACAGGTGGTCAGAGGGAAGGTGACAACGAGATGCTTGTGGCACGCCTGCAAAGCTCTCGGCATCGGGCTGCTGTTGATGCTTTTGGGAGCTTGCATGGCGACTATAGGTGAGTAGGAAAGTTGAAATCGATCGAGTGAAAATCTACCAACTTCTATTTGTATAAACAAAAGATCAAGTATTCGTAACCGAACGTGCGTATATTATGCATGTACAGTAGCGGACAAAAAATTAAGACGATATGAAAAAAAGAAAGAAATTATATATTTTATGTGAAAAAAGTATGTATTTATGTATTTCATTATTATATATTTCATTACATCGTACATGTATTATGTATTTTAAAACAACAAACTGAATAGAAAGATGATACTTATATTACATGTGTATAATCGAAATAAAAACTTTTCGTCTTAAACTTATGACCGCTACTGTACGTACAATAATTTGTTAACCATCGTAACAAGCTCGAAATGATGTAATTATATTACATAGCGGCAACCGCGATACCGATCAATAACCAATGTACGTACATTAGCGTACTTGCGTCGAAAGGTCAATATGTAACTCGTTACGTACAAGTTACTTCATACGGAAGCGTATGTGATACAACAAATATTTAATTACTTCGGGTCGTCCATCTTGAAAGAAATTTCTGATACCTTTGTACGTCTTAAACAGGTTATTATGCGGATCAGTTGTCGGTGGCTCAAGAGATCAGAGGCAATCTAACGGTAAAAGTGAAAAACGAGTCTAGAGAGTTTCACTTGAACAACCTAAGTTACGCTGGTCCGATAGTCATGGGTGTGGGAGGTAATAATGTTATAATTATGTTACTTCACGATCGTTTCATAGGACACGTGTCCGATCACACACACTGATATGTATATTGTGTTAGATGTACCTACATAACGTGTAAACTTGCATCTAAAAATACACGTGTATCGTTCATTTAATTTTCTAGCGGAAAATATCGTTAGACACGCTATAACAGTTTCCATTCACTTCTCTGACTTTGTATATTTTTCTATATAGTTAAATGTTAGCTGTGTATTATTTCGTTCACTTTGTTAAGTCGATGTATTTTCCGTCTATATTTCAATAAAGAACGGTTGGAGGAACGAAGAATACGTATGTGGATTTCACCGCGCCGTTATTCGTATCGGGAATATTATGTTTGCATGAATTAAAAATATGTATATTAATCTTAAATTCGTCTTTAATACGAGATGTGATATCTGTTATTTGTATGCCGCGAAAAATGTGAGCAAAAATAGAAAAAAAAGTTGCAAAAGGAATTGCCCCCAGAGAGATTTGAACTCTCGACCCCTGGTTTACAAGACCAGTGCTCTAACCCCTGAGCTATGGAGGCTTGTGGAAGGTAGTTTTTCGATAGTTCTATGAGAGGACTTTAACTAAGTATTTACAAAATATTATATTTATTTTTAATATCACTTTCAAAACTGCAACATTAGAAATTATTTATCTTCTATTGTCGTGAAATTCAGTTACACGCGGAAACTAACGAAGATTCGAGAAAATTAGTGCCCGTACGATATCGCATAGTTGAACGAGACGTGGCACGGTCTTTTTGTTTTGTTTATTAAACATTTAAAGAAATTAATCATAATCGCATTTCCGTGATTAGATAAAGTGACTTTCCACAATTTACGCCATCGGAATAATTCGAGAATAGATAAACCTTATTTCGAAACTATCATCAAATTAATTATTCATGACACTGTCCAACAAATTTCAACTTTTTAAAAATTACTTGATGACCACTAGGTGATCCTTATAGATCTTGTCGCGCTAAAAACGAATCTGCAATCCGTTTGTCTCCATCACCCTCAATTTTAGAAAAAATCGATTTTGAACAAAATGGCCGTTTTTCACCTTTGACTTCAATTTTCGTCGTAAGTATTAGTGATAGACAATTTCTTTTTGGTTCGCTGAATTCTGTAGAGTTTTACGAATAAAATGGTATGCAACACTTTTGCAATACCAGTTTCCAAATATGTTTAAACATTAATTAAAGTCGACGGGACACGTTCCGGACACCTTTTTTGCGAGACTTTTTCAATTTTCCGTCGAAACTAGACGTGTGGCGCGGATTCTAATCGCAGGACGTGATAGAGCAGACATTTTCCTATAAGAAACCTTCAGGCCGATATGGAAAACAAATTTTGTTTTCGCACGAGAACACAAAGTATTCGTGCAAGTCGCGCGTTGTCAGCAGTGGTTCTCGGACTGATGCGCGTGCCAGCACTCTGCGTAGCCTTATAATGCCGCGCGTCAAGTACGGTATCACGGAGAACCACTGCTGACGCCGCGCGACTTGCACGAATATTTTGTGTTCTCGTGCGAAAACAAAATTTGTTTTCCATATCGGCCTGGTGGTTTCTTATAGAAAGGTGTCTGTTCTATCACGTCCTGTGATTAGAATCCACGCCACACGTCCAGTTTCGACGGAAAATTGAAAAAAGTCTCGCAAAAAAGGTATCAGGAACGTGTCCCGTCGACTTTAATTAATGTTTAAACATATTTGGAAACTTGTATTGCAAAAGTGTTGCATACCATTTTATTCGTAAAACTCTACAGAATTCAGCGAACCAAAAAGAAATTGTCTATCACTAATACTTACGACGAAAATTGAAGTCAAAGTTGAAAAACGGCCATTTTTTTCAAAATCGATTTTTTCCAAAACTGAGGCTGATGGAGACAAACGGATTGCAGATTCGTTTTTAGCGCGACAAGATCTATAAGGATCACCTAGTGGTCATCAAGTAATTTTTTCACTGTTGGACAAGTGTAATCATCGTTATTATTATATGTAATAAAAAAATTAATTACTATTTATCGAATGACAATATTTAAAAACGTAAAATGTTCTTATCTCTCCTCGAATTAGCATATATTTACATAGATTTACGTAATATCAGCATTGCTAGTCGATTCACGAGCTCACCAGTCTTATCGCTTTCTTTCAGGATTCATCGTGGTTGCCGTGTGCGTGATGACCTTTGAGGCACGCGATAGCGCCGCCAAGGTGGTACCAGCACGATTTCGATTCAATCAGAGCACGTTGAAAGGCACGAGGAATCAACGAAATCGTAGATCCACGTCCTGCCAAACAACGAAGTGGGACCATCAGTATGGTCTTTTCAGGATCAATCGAAGCCTCAGTCCGAGCGCTCATGAAATTTCGCGAAGACAGCTGAAAGCCGAGCTATTACGCTTCTCGCGAGATTTACACGAAAAGGGTGTATCGCACTCGATAAAGAAGAGTCCCAGTGCCCCGATTCTGATCGATAAGAAATCACCGCGCAGGGAGGCTCCTCAGTATGCTGGATGCGCCCTGTTAAACCCGGAATTATTGCAGAGACACGCTCTGTCCGTTGATAATCCCGCTTACAGTCCTCCTCAAGTAAGGGAAAGTCGATCGATGTATCTCGAACTAACCCGAGAGAGTTTACACCGGGCAAACCTTTTCGCTTGCTCGTAACGATCAAGGGGAACAAGAATTTCCATAAGTTTCATAAAGCAAGCCGCGTACTTTTCAAACGTTTACGTTTAAAGTCAACGCGTTAGGTACTTCCCTTCGTTATCTTCGTAATTTATTTATTTCGTGGCTCCTTTTCTTTTTTTCATTATTTCTTCTTAACACTTTGTTGACCGGCAATTTTACACAGAGAAACTATGTCATGTTACCGGCTATTATTTTGTAATTGAATATGGAAGTAGAGTAAAACATTCTAAATAAACTCCAATAAATTTTATTTATATTGAATGAAATGAAATGAAACTTTGGACACGACTAAACACGATGCGCAAAGCTTTTGAAATATTCTATATCACCCTGGGTTTCATAAATTGAAGTAGATAATGCAAGTGCAATGACGAGTTAACTCGTCACCGGTCAACAATGTGTTAATTATCGCTTTTTTTGGCAGATGTGTTTCTTCTTTGCGATACTTTGCAAGGGAGATAAATTTAGAACGGGAGGAGTATTAATTATTATCAATGACACGATATAGGACGTCGTCGTTCGATTTTTCGCTTATTTATATCAGTTATTAGCGGTATGGGGTCGGTGTTACGATGAAAACAAGCAATGTCACGGACGCGTCTTAGAGACGGGAAAGATTATTGGTTGACACTTTTTTATTGAGTACACGCTTTGTGAAATTATGAAGTAAAAGATAAACAGAGAAGATTTATGGTAGAATTCATTACGTTTAATCTACCCGACTTTAAAGTATCGATCAAATGTATGCTCCGATATTTGTATAGAATCGATTCGAGATATTTAGTTAACTTATAAAATTATATCAAAGTTCTTCAAGAGATAGGCCGTGAAACTGATGAAATTTGTAAGAACGACGCGTTATATCCGAGTTTGATCCAGCCGGAAGATTCAAAGTTATCAAGGCGCTCGCATATTCACCGATCGCATGAATTTTGAAACAGGTTAGTCGAGAGAGTCTGGAGTATCAAAAGTTGTCTGGTAGTCAGGCTTCCATGGCGATGGACCTTCATATTCCCAATAAAGGACCGGTCACGTTGAGAGTGAAAGATCGATCGGATACCGCGAGACGTCATCAGTTGCTTCGGCAAAGGAAGATCGAAGATGTCGAGGAGATCGGCGAAGCAAGGAGACCAACATCGGGATACATATATTCGCCTAGATTATCGGGTCAGTGGTTCTCAGTTTGTAGCATATAAGTTTCATCGATAGAAGTAGCGAATTAAGATGCGATCGATGTTGCAGGCGCCTATGGCAAGTACCCGGCCGATTTTTTACTCGGCAAAAGAAATTCCGTGGACCTGCGCTTGCTGGAAGAACTCGGAGCAATTTCGAAAGACTCGATGAAGGTGTCGTCGCGAGATTTCCGAAAACTCTCCTCACCGAACTTTCGCAAAATGTCGTTCGACCGAATCGGCGGTGATCACAGGATGGACAAATCGATGGGTCATCGAAAAACTAGTTTGGAATTTAGAAGGAGTCCAGATTTTCGTAGAGGAGATTACAGGTTAGTGAATTCGATATTCTTAAATGTTTGATTTATTTCTTTTTGCATATTGGAGAGCGGATATATAACCTATACATGGATATTATCGAACATAAATACCGTAGGAAGCTATCGGTGGACAGATTTAGCATGGATTACACGAAATGCGTGATGGACGAAGCGGAGCTCAGGACGAAAGCGAGCAGCGGTGAAAGTTTAAAGAGACAACGTTACCCGAAGCTTCATCATTCGCGATCGGACGACAACAGAAGACGTTCCTTTGACAGGAGCCAACGAGAGTCCCAATCCAGTAGGTACTCGTTGAATACGCAAGCTGCCACGGACAGCGCGGATTACGATCTAAAATACTTCATATCGACTTCGTTGAGCACCGAGGAGAGCCGCACGGAAAATCCGGAAGATAGTCATGGTTTTGATATCGAGGAATCGCTGACCAATCCTTCACCATTGGAGGGTCAAGCGGAGACGGACACTCTCCTGGAGGAGCCCGAATTGGAAAATCTCACGGAGAACGACACCGAGAGTTCCGGCGATCGTTTGAATTGCGACAACGCGAAGAACGCCGAGGACGAATCGAGGAAGGGCGAAAATATGATGCTGCAGGATTGGGAGAACGTTTTAAAGGAATCTGAGAGGAAGAGGGAGACGATTTTGTGTATAGAGGACGATGAGGTCTGAGATTCATTTTCTTTCTTTTAGTTCTCCCAACGAAGGTTCGTGATCGATCGAATTGAGTAAAGAATCGATCGAGATGCCAGTCGAGTTCGCTAGTCGCCATAGTAATCGCAATGTGATGTACAAATAATGTATATATTTTAAGCGGTTTCTTTACTATATGTATGTACATATCTGTGTAATTCGAAAGAGTACGCGTTTTAAAGGAGCAATATGTCGAGTATACGTGAACAAAGAAAGAGAGAAAGAGAGAGACAGAGATACCGTTGGTGATTTCCGCTTAGAACGAGATTAGAACACTTCGAGGACCATTTGATTTAGATAGAGGATACGACTGTGATTTGTAACGCGTAGCAATGCTGTACGATAACGATGACGACGAGAGGCAATTATAAGAAAACGAGCTTTCGAAATTAGGCTAGACGCGCACTGCCGACTTTTTGTCACGCGACAGTTTGTCATTACGCTCGACTTTGTAGTTTCGAATTTAAATACGCGTACGACGCGAATTTTTGCTTCCTTTTACGCGGTGACTTTCGGGTGACGAAACTGTCATCGCGTCTTTATGTTTTTAGAATGAAATAAAAAACGAGCGAGCACTGGTGACATTTTGTCACCGAGCGCTAGCTTCACGACATGTCGTAGTACGATATCTACATGTATGGAGCGAGTTACATTTATATTTGCGGAGATTCTACGTGCAAGTGACAATTTTCGAAGCGACGATGACTTACCATGGGCGCACAAAATTGATCCATGGCAACGAAGTGCACTGACTAGCTGACAGTGACAAAAAGTCGGAAGGGCGAGTCAAACTTAAGAGGAGATTTTACAAGATTTTAATACAACACTCGTTCGTTCGGCCTTTGAATTATTAATGTTCTAAATTATATATGTATATACAATATACTTATATATATATATTATATAAAAATTATATGGTAGATGCATCGCGTATACGGAAGAAAAAAGAGGTGCAACTTCGTAGATCTTCGCTAAACCTCGATCGTCGATCCTTCTTTCTTTATTCCAATCGGATCGGCGAATTTCTTTTAATCGATTAACGTTTCGAATGTCACGGTGAGCGAAAAAGGAGGGGAAAGAAGAGGACAATAAAATTCTCACGAGTACCATCGTCATGCGACACTTTACATAAATAAAAAAGAGTCTAGAGTCTAAAGAAGACATCGGACTTGTTTTTCTTATCGAGCATGCTATCTTAACCTGCCTATCTCGACGAGATTTCGGTTACGAAACATACGTAATATATTATAATAATTGTAATAATAAAAATATATCTCGGTTCGGTCCACGGCAACGTTTTGCTACCAAAGTAACAAAGAGAAGAGAAAAGCGTCAGGCTGAAGCGTCGATACAATCATTAAACTGCTTTATTATCGCGTACTGCGAATAAGCCAATAAGCGAATTGCGTTTGAAGAAATGAAGAATCATACGAGGCATGAAATGCCCATTTGTGAAGTACGTAGTCGTAGTACGATTAATTGTATAATAAAGTTAAACATGATTTCTTAAACGGTCGTTTTTCTTGGATAGACATTTTTCCGATGATTTTGAAGATAGGATGCAGCGGAATTCCGTTTATATGGATGAAATTTTAGCAGTGTCTGGTTTTAGGAACGTGAACTCCTATTAACATTTTCACTTTAATTGCGGGAATTTCCGTTTGTTTTTAAATATCACACTACCGTCATTTCAATTTCAGATTTAATAGAAATTTGTAAGCGAAGAATACTGGAAGTATCGTTAAACGTTAATTAACAAAGCCTTAGAAACTTTATAATATAAAATAATTGGAACTTCCGTTGTTCACTTTTATATGAAAAAAATAATTGCTTTTCTCGCAGGCTCTTTATAAATTTAATTGAAAGCGAAAGTGTTAACTGAACGATAAATTATAAGAGACGAGAGGAGAAGTACGTGGATTTTTATTATGCGAACGATCTAGTTGTATGAATCAACTTTTCTCTTGACAGGTTTATATAAATGGAGTTCTACCGTACTCTTTTACTTTTTTCGCTTTTAAGGGGCGAGAGATCTCGTTGTTGTCAAATTAAGGAAAATTCTTTAGTTTCTTAAACGTGTTTTCATTACCATCGTCAGAAGAAAAACGTTTCTACACTCGAGGTCGATTTTACCGGCCGAGTATTCTTCTCACGGGCCGCCAGCTCGGTAATTGAAACGAATTCATTCTCTAATGAGTTTTTCATTAGCTCGACGTTGACGGATACACTCGATTTGGTTTTCAAGTTCTTTTTTTTTCCTCTAAGGGAAAGGAGTCGAAAGGAAGTCGGGTTCGAAAGATAAACGAATTCGATGCAATCGTAGAGACCGTAAGGTGTGATTTTATTTTTTATTTATTTCATAGCTCGACAACGATAGGGATTCGCAGGTGAGGAGAGTAGATTTACATTTCGTCGTTTCGAAGGGTGGTGCTTCTTCGTTGATAGAAGTTAGCGTCGTCTTCCGAAGCGCAAGAAAACGTGGTCGACGTCCTGTCTCTTAACGCCACTTCCCGGCAACGGATTGTTCTCTTGAAGGACTGAAACTTTATCGTGAACGTTCCATTTTTCATTCGGATACCGTTGATTGAATTTTTCTTTTCTTTTTTTTTTTTTTTT
>JAIFRP010000021.1:9229385-9240403 GCA_032403825.1 Odynerus spinipes | reverse complement strand
ATCGATACTGCAACACGATTCGCGCGATAGGTCAATCGTGGAAATGTATCGCTTGCGAGCTGTAATTGTGCAATTATGGTGACACGGTTTCAAAGATGATTGCGTAATAGTCACGTTTGAAGAAAAAAAATCAAACGATTGCTCGATGAATCCCCAATTTGTTATACAAGTCGTACGACGAATAGAGCTACAAATTATTTTACAATCTTACGCGAACGCGATATCGTATTCGACTGTCTACGATCGTTTATGGAGTTTTGAGAATGTTTCGATATTTTAAAGGATTCGTCGATCTTTTAACCGAAGAAGACGAATCGATTCGTAACATAAATGTAACTACATTCACGATAAAAATAATAAATCTATTATTTTATATACAGGTAATTTTTTTATCTTCTCCAGTTAACAGATCGATCAATTCAATATTTTTTTTTTAGAGAGGGATTATCTTTTAAATAATATTTCCTATAATATCGGTTACCCTTATCATCGACGTAACTTTCCATCGCCGAGCTAAGCTGGTATATGGTCGAAAGAGCGGCACAAATTTTCCGTACTCTGGGTGGAACTTCGTCGAGGAGGCTGGGACTGCATTGGGCCGGTGGCATCGCGAAGATCTCTCCAAAGAGCATCGACACGGCCGCGACGGAGATGACGATCGTTATCATCGAATTCATGGCTGTCTGTGAAACAAAAAGAGAAGAAAAACTAGAAAATGATCGATTAAAATTCATTGTCCGTTAGATTTCACGAGTCCACCGCTATTATTGTCTTTGTAATAAGCTTTAGGGACAACTATAAATAAATAATTGCAGATCGCGTAGAAACGCGGTAGCCCTTGATCTAAAAACTTCGTGCATGTCCGATTCAATGCCAGGAACATTCGAATTTCCATGGACCAGAAACGCCTACGTGATCTTGGCCCAATTCCAACGCACGAAATCGTTGTACCGGGCGGTTTACACATTTTCGTAGCGCACCTCATTAAAATCGACATTGAAAGTAATATTCGCGCTAGAAGGTCGGTGAGTATAAGAAAATCGGAGAATACCAGTTCGATCGTGGCTTCGAATGTAATTCTTTAATCAAATTCTCTCATTCGTTTTTTCGCCTTAATTATCTTGTCAGATGGGACTCTTCCAACGAGTGCCTTCCCGTCGAACCGCATCGAGCTCTCAATATTTCTCTTTTTCTTCTTCGATCTCGCGATTGAACTTTTCTTACTCTAACGATACGTAGGAAGAAGCATCAGAACGGTTAGTGGATGAACGTGTTTCCGAAGGCCGACGGTGGAAAAGGTGAAGGTTTTGCGATCTTCTTTTGCATCTCGAATTTCTCCTCTTTTCTAATATCACAACGAAGGTCGAATCGGATCCATTTTCTACATTCGTTCCTTCTACCGAAATCACACGAAAAGAGTCCGGTAGTACGAGCGGTGTTCGGTCAGTAGGACATGAAATACGACGGGTGCAGGTAAAAAGAGCGTTCCATTACAAAGAACGCAATTCGAAAACGTCAAGTAAATAAAACTCATTGATCCGAATGTGATCCTACAGTCGAACTCGATAATCTTCCTGGAAACGTGGTGTGGGGTGAGGTTGCGCACGTGCTCGGATTCCGCGATACTTTTCCAATGCTTTACACGCAGTATCGAAAAGGCGTAGGAAGAACGATAGTGTGGGGTAGTTAAATTGCCGTTGAGCGTTCGACAAAAGGGAAAAAGATCCGTCGTACTTCCAGGGAACAACGTGATGAGCCTGATAGATTCGGAAATAATATTCAGATATTCTCCTACGCGAAGCGATTCTTTCATGACTTTTCCGATGCTACACCTTTAGGAATCCAAATAGTATCAAGAAAATGTCATGTTTTTCCTGGATTTTCTGCTTGACGCGAGCAAACGATTACGTAGCTTACGTAACGCTACACATTTTCTTAAATGTTTTACTATTACCAACGTTCCGGTGATTATGAGAGTGACTTAAGTCGTGTATTTTTTCTTATCGGAAAATGTATTTTTCGAAGTCTGACATAATGGACTATTTTTCAAATTAACCGTTTAAGCGGAAAACACAGGTTGCAATTCTTTATCAAGAATTTTTTCTTGATACAGCAAAAAGTGTAACATTCGATTATTTCCGAGGCTATTCGAGATATTCGAAAACCCTTTTAAAATATGGCATAAAAAATGTCGAACGAATGAATATTTTTATCCGCGAATGGAGTTAAAATTTGTATCTAAAATTCGGTTGTACTCAACAAGAACAAGAAAAGGCGAAGCTTTTTCGCCGAGGGCGGGGGGACCAGGGGGCGAAGCTGGTTTTATTTTTGCTCATGTTGCAATGCGATACGAGTGACGTTACGTTAATAGAGACATCGAAATCTATACTTTTCTCTAATTTGTAGCATTTCTCGAGGTGTGAGTCTCGAGTTAAGTGGGGTCGTAGCTTTTAAAGTAGACGTAACAGGTGGTCTGAATTCATCATGTTTCGACCGTTGCCGCGACGCAGTGTTTCAGAGAGTCGGCGAATATTTCAAGAATCTCGTAAATTTAACGGGAAAGTAATTCCAACTTCCGCGTTTGTCGTCCGTTCGTATTACATTTGACGGGAAAGCAAGAAAGAGAGAGTGTGAGAGAGAAAGAGAAAGAGGAGGGAGAGAGAGAGAGCGAGAGAGGGGGACGAACGGAGAATGGTAAATAATATGGTACGTTCGCAGGGAAGGAAATGAGACTCGATGGGCGAGCTTATACGAGGGTAGTTTTCCGAGAACAACTTTCACCTCACGCCCCCGTCTTACGAAAGTCGTCCTGGAAATCTTTCCTCGAGTTATTGCACTCTCTATTGCTCGGTCCCCTCTTTAATTGTCCACCGCAATTAGACTTTTACTTGCTCACGCTCCCCTGGGACACCTGACACCAAAGCTACGACTCCGACAAGAAGATTTTATATTGACTCGGTAAGAAACTTATCTTCCTGCCATTCACGTTACTCCTGCTCTTCTTTTTAAGACTTTCGTTTGTATATTTTACGCGAATATGAGTGTGAATTTTGTTAAAAAAAAAGAAGAAGAAAGAAAAGAAAACCGTAGAAATATTCTACGGACGACTATGTGGGGTAGATCGGTCCGCAGGTACGCGTTATATTTATTTTATTCTAATGGAATTTTAAATTTTCTAGGGTAAAGGCATTCATGCAAATACGATAGTAGGTATCGTCCCGCGATGATATATTTTTCATTCAAACTCGTATCTACGCGTTATCCTTGGCACCCTCGATATCATCGTAAAAAAAAGCTTCCATCTGGTCGTATCGTCTTTTTCTCGATGGTCACATTGGAAGTTCTTCGATGAGATTACACAACGACAAGGATGCTCCTTCGAATCCTTAAAAGACGAAGGGCCGTAGCATACATGTACGCGCGTACATGCGTATACGTGATACGTCATTCAGTATAAAACGTCTTTTGTTCGTTAAACTCGACCGTAAACAAGTATCGTCTTATAGACTCGTCTCTCGACGTTTACCGTTGCAGTTCCAAAGAAACTCGAAACTTTTGCAACTTTGTTAATTCGAAAGTTTCGGAGACGCGCGCGCGCGCGCGGGCTGGCGAGCGAACTAAGAAAGAAGACGGAAGAAAGGACCGCGGGAGACACTTTGCACTTTCACTATTTCATGAAGTATGTACCTACGCCGTTATGCGGGGGATTAAATGTTCGCCTAAGTAGCCTTTATTAACGCGAAGTGGTTCTCGGATCCGTTCGGCTAATTTTCATCGGCGTTCTTTCATATAAACCGAGTTCCTCATTTAAAATCGCAATTTCCAAGTGTTCCATCGGCGGATATTAGAAATCGAAGCCAAATCTCCGGCAGTAACAACGCCGCCAAGAACAATCACAATTTTAATCTGGATTATAAAATTGTAGGGAGAAATTCGTTGCTTCCACCCCCCATCATTCTGACTTTTCTTGTTAGGGTAATTCCTTTCGATCACGTAACGCGTTACGAGGGAAAGATAAAAGAAATCGTGGTGACGTCTTATCGGCGCACGAGTCTAAAATTCGCGATTGTCGTATCGATTTTCATATCGATGGAATAATATTTACGGTTCGGTTTCAAAATAAGTTTTCACGGGTTAAATGCAAAGATTTCGGAGACGATTTACGGAATACCTGTTGCGTCGAGCCTGCCAATGCGCGTTACTCGTAACATTCGAGAACTGGTCAATCCCGTGTTATCCTGTCGATATTTTCCCCTTTTCATTTGCTATCAGAAATTTATGAAAATAGCCTGAGTTTTCTATAACTTTCTATATTTATCCATATCCCGAGTAAACAAGTGTTGCTTATACTGTCGAAGTAAAACAAATGTTAGTCCTTATTGTTAGCTTTTCCGTAGACGTTATACATTTTAATCGCGCTCACCGGAACCGACCGAGATATTAACGGATACTAATACCTAGGATCTATACTTTCATAAAGTAGGATCGAGCGGCGGTGGACGATTAAAATTTACGAAGGCTTAACCGATGTTCGAGATATCTTTAATATTCTTCTATACTCTCGTTACGTAATAATAACAATAATTCTACATACACGATATTACGCACGCGAATATTTTTCCGAATATATAAAAAGAAGAAATTTAATTCACGAGTCGTATACACTTTTCCTCGGTGAAGTCATGGCACGTGGCGCGCACATACATTTATACATAAAAAAATACAAAGAAACATACATACGTATTCAGGAGAAAAAAAACGATGCACGAAGAAAAAGAGAAATACGGGTTGCTGCTTTGAATATGAGTATCTTCGGCGTGGCACTCACCCCTTATATCCGTGCGACGATGCAACAGGCTGTCGAGGATTCGTACACGTCAACGTGAAAGCACGAGTTTCTCTCGTACGAATGGAAAAGGAAAGAAGATGGTAAAGAGTAAAAGGGAGAAGGAGAAAGAGAGAAGGAGAGAGAGAACAGTGCGAAACGCGACAAAGGAATTTCCTTTTTTTATAGATCAGACAGAGAGAGAGAGAGAGAGAGAGAGTGAGAGAGTGAGAAAAAAGACGAAGGAAATTTCGCGAGAACGATATTCCAGAGATGTGTTTCTCCTCGTCGTGAGCAACTCCGTAGCCGATGATTGCAGTGATAGTGGCGAGCACCCCGAAGCAACAGCCCTTAAATACGCGCGGGTTCTTGCTGCCATGCGCGTTTCATGGGACGCCAGAGGAATTGTTCGGCCACGCATGGAGCGTGTCTCCTCCGCTTCCTCCTTCCTTCACGTTGACATACGATTTCATTCGACATTCCTTCATAAAAATTTCACGCTAATTCTCGCTCCTCGTCGTGGAACGGAAAAGTTGCATAATATGCGAGCGTTGGACATAACCACGAGCACACTACCGATATTACTAACCCGCTGGCATCGTTAATACGTACGTTTCATGGGAATACGAGGACAACGGGGTCAAAGAATCTTCCGTGTAGTTAAAAGACAAACCTTTTTACCTCGATCCAAGCCATTTTTATTTCCTCTATATTTAATTTTTAGATAAGACGAAAGGGGAAATGAATTTTGATAGAAGGATACCTCGATTATCGCCATTTTTCTCGATCTTATTTTTACGATCGTTAGAACGAGCTAATAACACGGTTACCGAATCCCATGGCGTGTCAATTAATAAAGAAATAATCGATCAATCATAAAATACGTGACGCGCATATACGTCAAGGTTTCGAAAGTTATGTTCCTCCTGTTGTTGAGGTAATTACTGAAATTCGTCCAGCTTATTGCGGGATATCCGTAATCGAAAGAGAAGGAAAGAGTCGTTTATTGTCGCGTTATAAACTTTTCTCCCGACGATCGCTTCATACCTTCGCCTCTTCTTAAAGGGCTCGCTTAGTTTGGACTTTCCATGCAATAAATCGATCCCTCCACTGTGTTGATATACGACCGGTTTATTTGTCAACTATCCGAGCACGAGCATAAATCATCCGACCTAGCGGAAAAATTAATATCGTTCTATAATAATCCTCTTCGAAATCCGAGCGTCATTGATACGCATCACTGCGGACATCACGGCTGATCATTCCCATGTATTATCTACTCGCTTATCTTCACCCGGATTCTCCGTACTCGTCGGAGAAACGTAGGATACGTCTTATCGTCGAACGTTAGAACGTAGCCCGTTTCCGCGTGATTTTACACGTTCCCTCTCTCTCTTCGACGAAGAAATTTCATCAAAGCTACACGTAAAGGAGACCGGACGGTATTTCCCTCTTTTGCTCGTACGCGTACAAAGTGCGCCGGCCATTTTCTATATAAAACAGGGGAAAGACGAGCAGGCAAGTATTCCACTGGCCGACACTGGGGAATTAATTAACGTTAGCCGGTACATCCATCCATCCATCCATCCGTCGCGCAGGGATGATACAAGCGCGAAGTAATTAAATCGCGGATTTGCATTCGTTAAATGCATTAAAGAAGAAAGAGGCAAGACATTGTTTACGCACGTACACCGTGCGTCTCTTATCGCTCTTTTTTTCCCTCTCCCTCTTTGACGTTTCCCTTCTTTTTTATTCTTTTCTTCCTTTCGCGCGTGGGGGGCCGCAAGAGATAAAAATTCTACGTTCGAAGAAGATCCATCGACTCTCGCGGAAGGTAATCTAACTTTCGGAGAAAATATCGAATATTTACTATCGGCTTCATCCTTGAGCAACATAAAAAGAAGTCGGACGCGGATCGTCCTTCTCTACATTCGTGCGCGTCTCCTCTCGCTTCGTGAGCCAATCGAATTTCGATAAATCGTACGCGCCTTCCGTAACGCGATTAACGCGGGAGATTTGATTTCGATGGCGTTCGAGAGTAAGCGCTCGTGACGTATTTGTAAACAAAGAGACAGCGTCGAACGGTTCTCGGAGTTTCCACCGGTAATAGAATAATAGGACGAGCTGCTTCCACGCGTATCGTATCGCGATTTTCTCGTTGCTGGCACGCGAAAGAATCTCGAAAAATACGACGACGACGATGAGACGCGCACCTGCCACCACGGCTACGTCGTCGTGCTAAACGTTGGCAGCGAATTTCACGCTGCGAATCCGATGAAAATGGATTTACATGCCGCGAGCTACACGCGTAGATGGCTGTACACACGTATATTGCAACATTGAGGCGGCTCGTGGGGAGAGGAACTTGGAGATTGTGCACCGCTTTATCCTTAAAGCGTGAATTAGAGGGGAAGGGATTAAGAAACGCCCCCGATCCTTCCTCTACTTCGTTGTTATCGGTGTCTCGAAATAATTTATATAGGACACGCGAACCTCGATTTACGCGTATCTGGTTAAAATCGTAGGACGAACTAACGCGGGGGAGTCGCTAGCATCCTTTTGTTCTGTGTCCTTTGTTTTCGTTTTTGTTGTGCAAAAATGATATACCTGGAAAGAAGTATACGTGACGTATGAAGGTAAAAAGTATTCGTGTATGTACTCTTTAAAATGCAATCATTTTTAGAGATATTCTAATACTCATTTATCGCTTATCTCGGGACAAATTAAGTTTTATCATCTTTTTTAAGTATCACAAGTGTGTAAGTATGTATGTTCCGTTTGTACGATAGGACGCAACGAGCATTCGACATTTCTTTGAACGTTTCTAAATCTCTTTGTAATTTCAAGATGTTTCATTCATTCAATAATTATATGTATAAAGGATAGAGGGTGTAAGGAAAGAGACAGCTCGATTAAATAAATAATTTTATTCTTTAAAATTAATGTTTACAAACACTTTCTATGGAATGTAAAAACAACATGACGGCTCCTATCCGAACAAGAATTCATGGTCCTAGGGTTGAAAGTACTAAAAAAAATATCGTAATAACAATATCCGATTCATAAAAATGTGCAAATTCGATGTATAGATAAAATTCAGGCTGAAACCGTCGACGAGAGAGTCAACGCGAATGTGTAGTGAGACAATCCAACTAATATAAGATCGGCATCGAATGTCATTCTGGATCCGGTGCTTGTATGGCATAGCCCAATTTTTGGAGCACCTCTTTTATTCCCCGAAATACCAGCGGGTCTTCGATCGTGCCAGGTATCTGAAAAGAATTTCTTAAATTTAACAACTTTGGCTATTTTTGTTCAATACTTTAATTTATCCGTTAATCCTCTGCCATTATCTTCTATATTCCATAATTGTATCATATTCCAGGTTTGTACCATAATTTAGAATTTCATTCATTCAATTGTTAATTGTAAATTAATATTTAAATTCTTTATACCTTTACTTGCTCGGAACGCGCCAATTTGGAGATAGCCTTGCGCATTATTTTTCCAGAACGCGTTCTCGGTAAGCCATCGACGGCACCAGTGAACCTGAAGGAAGCGATGGGACCGATCAGTTGCCTAACGTTTGCAATAAGTTCTTGGTTGATTTCTTCCTCCTTCTTGGTCGTATCTGAAAGACGCAGTACGCCAGAAAAAGGCACGTTAACGTTGCTATTAATACGCTCGGATAGGTGTACGTTTTCTTAGGATTTAGCACATTTCGTTCGACGGTTTCTTGAGGAAGAGGACGAGAGAAAGCAAGAAAGAGAGAGAGAGAGAGAGAGAGAGAGAGAGAGAGAGAGAGAGAGGGAGGCATATAAAATATAGAATGCGTGCAAGAACCTTGATGCTTGACGTAAAGGCAGAGTGGGACCTCGCCTTTAGTACGATCCGGAACACCAATGACCGCTGCGTCAACGATGTCGGGATGCGCTAAAACAATATCTTCCAGAGCGGCCGTCGACAGACGGTGTCCGGCAACGTTGATGATGTCATCGTCTCGAGTCATTACATAAACATAGCCGCATTCGTCGACGTAACCAGCGTCCATCGTATCGTAGTAACCCTGCGAACGAGTAAACCCTTTTGGTAATAATTCACACAAAAGGATAATAAAATAACATCCGGCTAGAGATCGACGGTTTAATTTGGGAATTAATTAGGAAGGCGAAACGAATTAATTCGAAATTACCAATGCTAAAGTTTGGTAATAAAGTGACATGTTTGGTGGAGATCGTAATTCTATGTTTGGATTAATTGGGACTACATGTAATTAGTGGTGGATTACACTTGATTATATAATATCTTTCGATGCACGCACACGTATACACCCCGTACGCGGTCAAGCGGATTCGCTAATTAATTCAATTCGATAATGGAAAATAATAATGAAGGAGAATAAACGTTTCGATGCTGATCGTGACACGCATCTTGGATATCGAGCTTACCGGATATCTCGAGAAGTAAACATCTTTGAACCTTTCAGCAGCAAGGAAGAGAGTCGACATGCAACCAGGTGGTAGAGGTAGCTTTATGACGATTCTACCAAGTTCGCGTATCGCCGCTTTGCTCCCATCCTTGCGGAGTACCTCTACTGTAAAAGAGAATGGGAGGAATGGTGGCAAGCGCGTCAACGTAAGACATAGAATTCTCGGACATTGAGAACGTTTATGGGTCCATGGGGAAATGTTAGGCACTCTAGAATGGCAAGCGGCAATGAGAGAGTACGTTTACTCCTCTCGTATGAGCCATTTTCACGCGATTACCTTTCCTTGGAACATCGTACGGATTTTTCTTACTTCTTCTACGAGCGAACTAAAACTTACTACGATATCCTGGAACCGGTAAGCCTGTGCTGAACTTTGGCAAAGTGCAATCCTCTCCATATCCAAGACACAGTGCCGTAATTGGGTGTCCCGTTTCCGATTGCCACCAATGATTTATTACCGGGACATTGAACACGTTCTCCGCCCACAATCTTGTCTCGTAATCGCAATATTCTCCGGCCACGAATATCGTCTGCAATCTAAACATTTACGGATGGATTTATTTCTCTTTTTCTCTCTCTCTCTCTCTCTCTGTTTTTTATCACTTAAGTGGAACATCGATTTGAACTTACGTTTTCGTTGAATATTTTCTACCCTGGATACAGTTCGGGTCGGCTCGTTTTATCACTCGGAGTGCCGTTGGTACGCAGAACAATGCATTCACTCGATGTTGGTCGATGATTCTGTAAGAGACGAGAAGATAGAAGGATACGATAGTTTCCTCTTCAATTTTGTACTAATTTTATTTTATTTTTTTTAAGGAAAATTATCTTTACCTAAAATATTGACTAGCGTCCGGTGTTCTATCGGGTTTACCCTCATACATCACGCTCGTTGCACCATAAAGCAGAGGTCCATAGCAAATGTAAGAATGTCCGACCACCCATCCCATATCCGAAGCCACCCACCAGATCGAATTTTTGTTCATTCCATAAATTGCCTTCATCGACCAGCAAAGTGTCGCTATGTGACCACCGATCGGCCTTAGAATGCCCTTTGGGCGATCTGTTTGGACGATGTACTACGTTAAATTATTATTCCATTCGTTATGCCCTATTCTTTATCATACCTGTCGTTCCCGAGGTATATAATATGTACAAAGGATCGTTAGCTTCGACCGGGACGCAAGGATGAGGCTTAGCTTTTCTCAAAACATCCTCCCAGTCGTGCTGATTAGGCCGCAGCTGACAGGTCCAGACGTTACTCCTTTGAAAGATAATGCATTCGGGTGTTTTCACGGAGATCATCTCCAGTGCACTGTTCAGCATCGTGGTATACCTGTATCGAGCGTTCGAATAAACGTTTAAATTATAATATCGCTAATTCTATACTCGTTTGTACGCGGATACGTGAAAAATTACTTGACAATTTTGTGGGGTTCCAAGCCACAGCTGGCGCTGATGATAATCTTCGGTTCCGCGTGATCTATTCTACTAGCCAGTTCTTTCGCAGCGAATCCTGAAGATCGGAAGGTCGAACGAGAGTGTTGAATTTTGAAAGGTAACATAGAACCAGCCTTTCAGGCCGGCCAGGGGGCTGCGCCCCCTGGAACCCCTGGCGAAAAAGCTTCGCTTTTTCGCATTAGGCACGACCGCGATAGTAGTCGGCTCGCTGCGCTCGCCTCCCCCTTTTTTTTGGTGGTCGGC
>JAIFRP010000021.1:9152612-9182823 GCA_032403825.1 Odynerus spinipes | reverse complement strand
AGACAGACAGACAGAGAGAGAGAGAAAGAGAGAGAGAGAGAGAGAAGACGACGTCATCTTCACCGACACTTCCTGTCGTCTCGATGATTTTCTTTCTCTTCTTTCTACCTTCTTCCCCTATCCTTTTCTTCACCTCCTGTTTTTCCCCCAATACGTTTCTCTTTCGCTCCTTATTTCTTTCTTTTTAGATCTTTTCGATAAAGTAAGGCCACGTCCAATTATCGGCCTGCCGAAACTCCCGTCTTTCTAGAGTATCGAGTATTCTTTCAAAGCTTTCTTCCCTCTTCACCCGGTTTAAACTTCTCGTTTATTTATTGTATTGCGTCTGCACCGCTCGTCAACTTCGATGACGACTCTCGTTAGGTACAAAGATTTTTTCTTGTTATTATGTAAAAGTTATCTTATAAAGAATATGCGTAATTGTATTTTTTATACAATATACAGTGACATCGGCTTAACGGATTCTTAAAAATTGTATATTGCAAACGTTTAGGTCGCGGTACTAAAAGTTTGAGAAACATTGGATTAGACGAAGATATCGACTTATGTCAATATATAAACGTAGATAGCACTCAACGCGTTAAAAATTCCGGGTCAGAAAAGCCTTGCATTTCCTGGCATTTTTATTTCTTGTTTCTTTTTTTATTGACCGACCATCGGTAAAATCTCATACGTAAGAAATAATCAAAGTGTCGATGAGCGTACGTTCCATTCCTGGATGTAATCCCTTTTTTCGCGAGACAAAGACGACTCTCAATGGCGGCTTTCCACTCGAAAAGAGCGAGGACCAAGGACGAAGGGAAAAAATAGTCGCAGAATGTTCTACGGGTGGAGAAAAAAGGATCTTACAATGGCAGGACGAAGGAAGACGAAGAAGAAAAAGAAGGCGAATAAATCGACAGATTTTCATCAAGGACCGACGTCAAGACACACGGGGTCGTAGCTCCGGTCCAACGAGCTCTGTGATTGGCACCGGTGACAATTATTTGTTTTCCACAAATCACCTCACCCTCCTATACCTCGGCCACGGCCCGGTAGTACACGTCGAGCTTTTCTTCTCGTCCCTCCTATTTTTCTACGCTCGTATATACACTTCCAAAGAGGTCACCACCGTTTACCACCACCACCACCACTGTTGTCCCATCACCAGCACCCCGAGCAAAGCTCCGTTTCCCAGATCGGCAATGTGCCCTGTCCACGACGTCTCGAACGATATTGCCAGGGTCAATGAGTCGTTGTTAGAACTTCTCAAAGAGAACGTAACGTTTCCTCGTTTACTTTCTTTCAGAGACGTCCGATCCGTTACCCAATGACGATTCCTCGCTAGTACTTTGGAAAAAGGGATAAAAAGGGGTTAAGGCTGTTGTTATTCTCCTGTTTATCTTCACTCTTTTTTCTCTTCTCTTATACCTGGGGATCTCGTTATCTAAACCGATAGGTAGAGACATACCTAAGTACCTACGTCCGGTTAAGAGAACGATCTTTATTTTTTATTTAATTATCTCATACTTCTTGAGATGAAATAAAACGAGATCGTGTCTTTTCGATTAATATCTACTACATTTTTTATCGCGATGTTAGTTTTAACGATCGGGACCTTTCACGAGCGAGCTTACAGTTCACGATTCCAGAAAAGACGATTGAATGTAAAGTAGAGCGGTGACTTCGCGATACGACGTGGTCTCGGGTTCGAGTCCCGCTGGAATCAGTTCGCGACCGCAACGCTCCTATTTCTCGGAGCAGTCACCAAGCGAATTATATGTTCGCGGTGGAGCACTAGAATCCACCCCAGATTTATATGAAATTATTGCAAAGTAAATTTTACCACAGATACAGTAAAGAAGAAGTTAAACGTACGATCTCGAATAAATCTCTTAAGATATCGTAGAAAATGCGATATTCCTTAAGACAACAGATCGAATTAGTAACGGAACGTCTCAAACGAACGTTAAAGATACCGGATAATAGCATTTTGTAAAAATCTTCCTTTTTTATTTAGAAACGATACCGTCGAAGCTGAACTTTTTGCAGTGTTTATTTCTAGATAGCGTATCTTAGCCTGCTTTTACAGGTGGCACGGTTAAGTGTCGGTCGATCGTCTTTAAATAGGTTTTTCGTTATTTTCCTCCCTTGTGCCGAAGATTTTCAAGTTTTACTCTATTTCGGTAATGTAGGTCGTTCCGTTGGAATACTTAAAACGAGATCACCAGATTCGACTTTGGTCAATGACAAGAAGAGATAGGACCTTTTCGTCGGTTATTTTCGGACACGACACCTGCCATTGTATGTATGTATACCCATATCTATCTATAATACAATATATACGTACAGTAGCGGACAAAAGATTAAAACGATATGAACAAAAGAAAGAAATTATATATTTTATGTGAAAAAAGTATGTATTTATGTATTTCCTTACATTGTACACGTATTATGTATTTCAAAACAACAAACTGAATAGAAAGATGGTACTTGTATTACGTGTGTATAATCGAAATAAAAACTTTTCGTCTTAAACTTATGACCGCTACTGTATCTACATCTACGTACGTCACGTAGATATATCCCTCTTTCTTCGTTTATAATGGCGGACGGGGATATGCATTATTACCGTTCGACGACAAGAATGGCCGCATTCATTATTCGCTCTATAACGCAACAATTATTCACGGTGATTAATTAAAGGCAAATAATCGAAGCGCCGCACGGTGGCATGCTACGCTCGCTACGGAACGTGGTCCTCGGAGACTCGGCAAACGCGATATTGTTACCGCGCGGAACGCAAAATTGCGGCAGAGCTGTAATAATATAAAACAGGGGGAGAAGGTATTTCGCGGTTGGACTCGCAGGAAAGGAACGTTCCTTTTTCTCGAACACCTGCGTCCTTTCCGTTTTCTCTCTCCTTTGCTATTTCTTTTTTATCATTTGTATCCTTCGAAAATTGACGCTACTAATAATCGTATATAAAATAAAAATACGAAGGGAGAAGTTTGATTCGTTAATCCTGATCTGAACAGGAATTACGTTAACTCGTATAAGTATTCGCCTGATGTTTGTCATAATTTTTGTTTCGCCTAAAAATCCATAAGAATTTACTATCATATTTCTTATCATTTTCATTTGTATTTTTATACACGTAAGTCGAAGAAATCTATAAGCATTTTAAGCGTCGGCTATCGGTGATTCCCATGGCGTTCAACGTGTTAACGTATCATGGTACGTTTTTGCCTAATATATATTATAACACTCCCCATAAACAAATGCTTGCGGTGTATTTACTCGATTTAAATGGAATAATTAAGATTTCCTGTCTGGAGGTTGGCAACATGCCGAGCGTTTTCCTTTTTAAAATTCCCATAATTTATGTGACTCCCAAGGGTAACACTTAAACCGAGCAGCATCCTCTGTTTCCGCCCGCGAGAAATTGCAACATTTTTCCGAGATAACGGTATTCGAGCGTTCCTTTGTAGAGATCCTGTAAGCCTATTATAGCCCCCCCACCCCTCTCTCTCTCTCTCTCTCTCTCGTTCGGCTTTATCCACGTCTCTCTCATTCCACCTATCTTTCCGTTCTCTCTATATCCCGTACACGACACGTATAACAGCTGCTCCGTCTGAATGGATTTTAATGAAATTTGGTATTAGAGGCCCTTGACTAGAATTCATCCGCTGAATTCGAGCTGCCTTGACGTTGGTCCGATCCGAATACATATGCATGCACTCATCTCTCTGGTTCTGCCGTTCGTAAACGTTCAACCTCCTCCCCCCACTCCACACCACCATCTCTCCGTTCGTACTATCATGATTACAACCGATCGCTTCTCTGTCCTAGTCCTTCCGTATCATAACCTCGACCATGCTCCTACTTTTTTCGTTAAATTATTCCTATTTTCTATTTTTCGATTCTTCGCTACAGTTTTGAGTATAAACGAGTAAATCATTGTACATTTATAACCCAAAAAAAGAAGGATTTCGAAGAGGAAATAGCAGAAGGTCCAGTATGTATGAATGTATGTGCGTGGTCTAAAGAAGATAAGCGAAATCGATCGGAGATCCCTTTTTGAGATGAATATTCCGTATCGGATTGCAATATTGAAATGATAAGCTCGCGTCAGAATCCGTGAGCCCTCTCTTCCAACTCGCCATTTAATTATTTTCAAATTATATATGTATGAGGTACCGCTCGATCTGATCCAATGTCCATTTTATGTAGATATATTTATTTGCTTTATCATATACAGTTTATGTAAAACTCGTATTATTATATAGAGCCACGAATTACCGAAAATACGGTGTGATTTCAATTTTGGAGTTTGGGACAATGCCTGCGGATCGAAAGTAGTCCCGTATCTATTCGAATGTCATATCGGATAAAAGAATATCTTTACCTCGGGGGTAGAAAATGTCTGAAAAATTGGGCGAGGTCAGCTACTCGACATTTTTTGACATCACGGAAATATCGGATCGAAAATCGAAGGATAAAGATACGTTGTGGACACTGGAATTATATTTCATCATCGCTATTACTATGATGGTTGGACCAATCAGAAGGAAGGAGAAATAGAGAGAAGAGAGAAAGATAAAAAACATCCCTTATCTTTTACGCATGTAAAATGTAAATTAGATTTTCTTTCTATTAAAATTTCATACGAATAGTACATATATTATATTCAAATCTGCCCCATACAAATATCCTTTTACGTAAACATCGAAAATGCAAATGCGTTCCGACGAATGAAATTTCTTTCACTCATATAGACGTTTGATGTTCTTTAAAGCTTATCAAAGAAACGACTTCGTTTACGATCAGACAAGACGCCTTAGAAAGATCGGCTTCGAGAGATTTGCGTCGGCGCATGTCGAAAGGACGATGTAATAAGAAAGTAAAATCTGGTCCGCGTAATATGCGCGACCTATATCCGTCCATCAGGAATAACGAATTAGAAGCCGTACGGGCTTTGCGAATAATCCCACTGACGTTTCCACTTGTTCGACCGATCCGTCACAATTTAATAACGATCTCATGTGAACTCGATGTTAGGTAATATTAATATACGATCGTCGATTATATCGAAAATAAACCTGGCTGATCAGGGAGGATTTATGAATGATCATGGTAACATTTTCATACGAGTTATGCTATAATAAATGATTCGTATAAACGAATGACACGAATGAGTTATACATATACTGATATGAGTAGTATTATGCAGGTTTCATCTGAGTTGCGTCTGGGCTGTGTCTGGGAGGTATCTGAATTAAACCATGAAAATTTAGCAATATCGATTATGTCCGTTTGGAATCGGGTAAAATTCGCTATGTAATAATAATTGCTGCTTCCGCTATTGCTAGGTTGCCCAGAGGCAACCTAGACGTAACCTTTGCTCGATAGCGTTGTGCAATGGTGGCATTACATTTGCGAATAAACATCGATCCTTGTCGCGTCGTCGAAGCTTGTATCAGTTGCGCCAGGTGAAATGCTTTTTGTTATTCCCGAAGATTCATACGTCATTTATTATTTGGTTCTTCGGCGACGACCAAAGTGCTAGGTACTCCAGTTGACACGGTTGTCCCGATTTTGCGGTATGCTCGAATGCACATCGTGCCGAGCATATTTCTGATATATGGACATTGATGATCTTTAACGGTCGTCATGATATCCGCGCGGATAGTACGAACGACATTTCCACGTTTTACGATTGCCCGACGCGATCGTCCGGCGCCCTTTAAAACCAGTTTACGTGCTATTTTATTGCATCGGCAGAACTCTCTCGTCGTTACCGAACTACTGCCTTTCAAGAACATCGACCAGACCGAAAATTGGCGCTTTATCAGCGCTGATTACGTTTCGATAATGATCATACGTTTTTGAAGGATCGTTCGAACTACGTTATTGTTTCAAATGGTTGCTTGATTTACTCGAAAGTATGTTTTCGTCACACGTCGATGTAACATCGTCATTTTTTCATTACATTCCTAACAATCAAACATAATCAAATATAATTTAAGCTATGCTTTACAAATTAGGTGTAAACACTGAAATAGACAAAACAATAACGAAAAGATTTAAATATCCGCATCCATGAAAAAATATATGCGAATATATTTTCTATACCAACCGCGTGAGCGCAAGTATCAATTTTATTTCGAAAATTCATTTCGCCTTGGATTACGTTTACTTGTTTCCTCAATAAACAAGTCAGTGTGCTAGCTAGAGAAACGTGGTAGGTGCAACCCTATATATGTATATACACAGCTGACCACCCTAAATTAGAATTTCTGTAACGCGCTTCGCGTTTTACCTTTTTGGACGGTGAATTACGAGGTCGCGCAGGTACATAGATGCATGTTAATGAAAAAGTACGAAGAAAAGTGGGGGAGAAAAACAATGGGAGAAATAACACCAACAACAGTAGCAACAGGAACAGCGAATGTCTCAGGAAGAAGCATGTACGCGGTCACAGTATCTGATGTCTCCGAGGCTTTTCGCTTAAGCTCTTCCGTCTCCACCCCCTTTCTTCTTCGATACGTAATTAGAAGGAGCAAACTTCTCCTCCTCTTCTACTGGCCCCTCTCTTCGTCCCTCTTACTCTCGCCATTGCTAGGATTGTCTTGCACTAATTTGCATTGGTTTAACAGCCAGTTTCAGGCTGCTCGGAGTTACGTTACGGTGGCAACCCTTTAATTTCGACGAACGTAACTACCACTCTACTTCCCTCTCTTACTCTCACTCGCATTCTCCGTATACGTCTATCCTCCTCTCACGCTCACAGAATCGCTACCTAGAAAGCTGTAAAGCTCTCTACTCTCCTGCCTCTATCCTCTTCCTCGTTGCCGGACGACGACTGGTAACCCGATCCACGCCAGAACTAATAACGCGGCTTCTCGCCAAAAGGAGATGCATACATACCCATTTTTCCGATCGATCTTTTAATTGTTCCACCTCTATCTCCCTCCTACCCCCTTCTCTCCATCGCATTTTCTAGTCCATCAATCTCAAATTTTCTTTCTCCTTTCCTTCTCTCTCTTCTGCTTTGTTTGTTCTGCCGTTTTTTAAATACACGCGATCGAGATAAGAGAAAGAACAAGGGAACGTCTTAAAAGTACAATAAAACGGAACGAGATCGACTTCTGGGGGATCCGTTCTCGGTTCCGCGAGATAAACGAGCGTTCTTTAATTGTTCATGGAAGGTAGTTAAGAAAAAAAAAGAATAAAAGAAAAGAAAGAGAGAGAGAACGGGCCAAGAACGGAGCAGCGTCATACGGTGTGTTCGTGGAAGTTTTCTCGTGAAAGGAAATGAGATGGCGAGGAATATTCTTGTGTACCGGGTGTACACAGAACTCCTCACACGTACATACGCTAATACACAGACACGCGTATAAAGCTGGGAAAGTTCTCTCCCTCGTTCTCCGAAAATCTTTATGAAGACTCTCTCTCTCTCTTTCTCTCTCTTTCTCTTTTCATCCTTGGCTCGCTTTTGTTCGTTCTTCTTTTCCCCCCCTCACTCTCCTCACTCACTCTCTCTCTCTCTCTATCTTTCCTTTTCAGCTCTTTCTTCGTTCACCTTCGACGATTACGTATATTCTTGCCGGTTCACCCACACACACGCAGCTTCAAGTAAACGGTAAAGTACCGGCGTGAAAGTGCGAGCCCTTGCGATTCGTTCGATCAATCTCGACGATACTAAAATTGCTTTCCATTTGTAGATCTGGCGATTCGCCTGGCGTTATACAAAAACCGTCCTCTTTTGCAGCACCGGTATTCTTCCACGGTTCTCTCTCTCTCTCTCTCTCTCTCTCTCTCTTGCTTTCATCGACCTTCTTTATCATTTCCAACCATTTTCCGCTTTCATTTACCAATACCACAACGTATTTGTTACTATACACGTTTGGCCTCCTCGCCCAAACAGCTATCACAAGAAATTAATGCGTCTCTCCGGTGGTACATAGGCAAGCGGGCGTTGATCGTGCGATGAGATAGTCTCGCGCGCGCGCTCGTATTATCGAAAGAATTATTAATGGTAGATAAGAGCTAATGTCGCAGGTGCGTATCTCTAGACCGGGAGGAAGGGTGAGAACACTCGAAATAATATCATTTCGATGCTTTTAATACATTTCTCAAATGTGGCGATAAAGTGGCTAATTATTACATTAACTTTAACGAACAATTCTATTTATAATTATTTAAAATCAGAAGGAGTAAAATGATATTTTAAGTAAAGGGTCGATCAAGGTTGTTCGATTAAATAGTATGCATAATTAAACTTGCATTAGCATATCCAGGTTATAACTGTAATTAAGCCTATAATTAGTTTAGTTATTGAATGCAAAAGTATAACTGCTGTATTACAAAAAAATAATCGAGTTTTGAAACTGTATAAAATGACAAACTGGTAAAAGCAGTTACGAACTAAATTAAAAATATTGAATGATTAGAAAAAAATAAATATGCCTACAACGGGTAGGTAGTAGCGGTTTGAACTATCGACGGTTCGGATAATCGACTTCCTATCGCACGAATATATAATAATTATAATTATTATAATTATTATTATAATAATAATAATTATCGCGAAGCTTCCATTACAAAATTCTTTTTCTTAACGAACGCTGAATTTGCAAGAAATCATTGTCATTATTATACCGAGTGTGATACGTGGCACGATTAAACGGAACACCAGATACAGGCTGTTCAGTTAATTATGGACATTCGTCCCCCCAAGAGTCAAGACATCGCCGTGTGACTTGTATCTGGCTTAGCCGAACACGTCCTGACCCCAACCGTCTAACAAGGGGTCAGAGCCGATATGCTTAATCCCAATCGACTAACTGCACGGATCGGAGATGACCGTCAGTCACGCGTCAAATTAAACATCGATCGACTTAAAGCAACTAACGAGTGACACAATTCGGGCTGCCAACGTTCGCCCGTCGCTCCCCCTATATCCTTTCGTTAACATTCGAGACTAATCGTTTCTTCGTTAGCCACTCTAGAAACTGACCGGTATAACTGCGTAGAGTGCTTAATGAATTTTGCATAAATCGTAATATCGGGTCTAATGTTTTTCACGACATGTTTGTAAACAAGGATATATCTGATATACCTAATTGATGGTTATTCTCTATAATCGATGACTATTTGATATCGTTAAACGAATTTGACAAAGCGATTCAAAATGAAGTCCGTAAAATCAAATACTTGTAACAACCAACGCGTTAAATTACATTTTATAACGTTACGTTGCAATCCACCCGTTTTCGCGCATTACCGCTACTAATAGATAGTATAGGGTTCTGTATACTATTTCATTAGCATCACTCTAATTCTATAGTTACGGGTATCATCATCGTCATCGGCATCGTTACCACGTTTTATGGCATTTCTCATTCCCCTGCCATCCATTGACGCAAACTTTTTGCGAAAGACACGCAAAGGGCTCTCGAACGAAAGGATTAAAAGATCCCAGGCGTACTTTAAGTCCCCACTCGTATCATTAACGTCGAAAGTCGGAATTAGTTCGTCGATATTCATACCACGTTGTCGGCATGAACGTCGGCGTTGGATTGTTCGCGAAAGAGCCGATTCGACCAGCGTGAATTATCAAAAATGTTCGAGCCGTTTGTATGCCGGGCGTACATCTGAAGGGGACTTGGAAAAGCTAAAAGCCACTAAATGGTACCAACGCACGGCATTGGTATCGGTGCAAATATTCAAACAATTCCACTGGGAGGGGCCCGTGTAGCGTCCATCCTGAAATCTCTCTCGCGTGTGCACGAGAGATTCGCCATTCTCTCGCTATTTTTTTCGCTCTCGTATACGTTAATACCCGAACAACAACAACAACGGCAGAAAAGGGCGAAAAAAAAAATATGATTACATGCTCGTTCGCAGGGCGCGCCATAGCGCACTCGCTATAATTCTACGCGGAAAATGGAGAATTTATTTGTTACCGCGAATTTTATTTATAGTCGGAGAAATTCATTCGTTCCCGTCAAATCGTGTTTGCGACGTTCGATCGTCGAACGCTTTTCTGTCGTGTTACGTTTTCGCGATGAACGTAATCGGCGGAGGAATTATGCGTTTATCGATAACTTTCTTTGATCGCGAGCAACCGAAGAACGTTTTATCGAGAATTCGCTGAGGATACTTGACTCGTAATGTTTTTACGATGATGTACTACCATAAAATACGCAAAGTATAGTTCTAGAATATTTAATCCTCCAAAAATCTCATCGATATGTTTTGCCCCTACTCTCTTAATACCATTCGCCAATAAGTTACTACACTATGATCATGATCTTAACACGCTGCGTATGGTCGAAAAACAAAAAAGACAAGACAGGAACAAAGAAAGGAAGAAAGAAAGAAAGAAACAGAAAAAGAACAACGGGTGGTGTAGAGTAATACGTCAGACGTTTTATCGTCGAGCTCGTTCGAAAGAAAAGGCCACCTGCGCGTTCATATTTCGTTGTTTTAATTCAACGCGTTTCCACGGAGCACCCTCGACCGAGCTCGTTCCAGTAGCAACGCGACTCACGCTCTCCTACCGCCGCCGCCACTCCGGGCTACATTCCTCCGAGTTTATGATTTTTATTTGCCGCGGTGTAGCCCGTTCTCTCTTTCTCCCTTTCCATCTCTCTCTCTCTCTCTCTCTCTCTCTTTCTCTCGCTCTCTTTCTCTCATACGGCATTTCGTTTTCTACAGAATATATCCGCGGCCGCGAGTTTTCTAGGCCGGTCACGAACCGCCTCTGAATTGTGACAATTAAAGCAAAAGAAAAGTCTTGGTTGGCTATAGCATGCGACGACTCGCCACTACCCTCTCTCTCTCTCTCTCTTTCTCTCACTCGTTCTCTCCTGTTTTTATTTCATGCTCTTTTTTCTTTCCCATCCTCCCCGCGCCGTTGCACATGCGTGTTAATTTATTTTAAAATTCCGCGCGCGGACGCGCCAACAAATAGAGAAAAAAGAGACCAGAGACGGACAGAGGCAAAGAGAGGGTGTGCGTATAAGAGAGTGAGCGCGAGCGAGCGAGAGAGAGAGAGAGAGAGAGAGAGAGGAAGGGGTAGGAAGGGAGAGAAATGTTTCCCATTTCGTGGTACGAAGAAGAAGAAGAAATAGACGCGGAGACTCGAGTCGTCGAGTTAATAATTATTATCTACGGTCACGTAAATACGGACTCGCGGCGTTCGGGTTCCTATTCGCTCCTTTCAAAAGTCGCGCTACTCGGTCCAATGCTCAGATTCAATCTTCCCTTTCCTCGAACGACAATGCTTTTAATCAGGAACGCGTCGACGCTCTCGGGAGCGAGTAGTCAAAACCACATGGCTCGAACGGGACTCGAGTTACGGAGTTGAATGTCAATTGATGAAGATAAGAGGTCTCTCGAAGTAGAGGATGATAAAAATATTTTTTTCTCCTATAAAGATTACAATCGTAATAGTCGGCGAATTTTTCGATGACTTTTACGGTAACAATATCTTTCTTTGTATACCTCGTGGCTTGATGTACGTGTGTTTTATATACAACATGCTTTTATACTATACCGAGTCACGCATCTCTTCGAGGTTAATCGACCAGAACACTCACCTGTCGTAGTAGTAGTCCCTGAAACAAAAATGAAAAACGATCGATTAGTAGAGGAGAAAAAAAAGGATTTCATTAAAATTAGCCAGTCACACGCGATATGTATGTAAATCTTGATGTATTTTAATTAAGATATTAAAGCTTCTACGTAGGAATTTATGAGCCATTGCATCATAGGACACGGTAATCGGTAGTAATTTATTCGTAACAAATTATCAATCGTTATATAAACTTTAAAGCGGTAAGAATTCGAATCTTTATAATCTTCTTTGTTACGTCTCGCTTTTACGTTGTCCTCTCGTCAATTATTATACGCACAGTAAACATAATGCAATATTATTAACTTATTAGCATTGTGCCGCTTTAGTGCACGCATTACAATTATTATTCACTGTTATTACAGCGAGGGGATTCTAGTATCTCTATAGTATCTAGTAGAAAGGGTAATTCTCATCGTGGCTACTCCGAAAAATAGGGACGCCGCGGTGTAATTGCAACAATTGCAGTGTTACGCTCTAATACCGGAGTTACCTATCATTTGTTAATAGATATCGCTGTTTTATTTTTATTATTAGATATAATTGCTCTATTTTAATTAATCCTCCGAACACTGCAACTTTTAGACCCGTGCCAGAGTAATCTTTAACTCAAACTGATATTTCACTAATACGTATTGATGGTCGCTCGAGCTCATCATCGATACTGTACTAACACGGACGATTTTCATTTCGTTATGTTCACAAACAGTTCCGCCAATGTGTACGTTATTGTTTTCGCATACAGAGGGTTAATGGAACGTTTGATAAGTTCGTAAATATTTATTAATTTATTTATTAATTTTATTCCAGGATTGCATAGTTCACGCACAACGGCCTAACGTGTCATCGATTTTAATTAATCGAATGGAATGGTAATTTTCCGAAAAACACGAGATCTCAAAATATTGTCTAATACGTTACTACTCTCGCCTCTCGCGATCCTTCGTCCACTTCGCAAATGAAGGAAAGTTCGTTTCGTCTTATACACAGATGATAAATATCGAACGGAGAGGAGGACGCGCGTTTATGACGAATGCTATGTTGTAATTGAAATAGGAATGATATATTGCCGTTCCCTATCAGATCCAACGCCGCGGCTAAATCGTCGAAGTCAATGTATCACCCGGGCTGTCGGAAATATCGATTATACGAAAAGGCCTCGCACGAATTTGTCCCGGCACACTTCCATTCGGACTAATCGTCTTTTCGGATATCGATAACACGCGCGTGATTTTTCGACGTGACCTTATTGTTCCTGTGCTCGCGAGGCCTTGTCCAAACGCAAAAAAATCTTGTTCGATTCGAGTCGAGCGAAGAAGTAAAAGTTCTTTTTTTTTGTTAGGTCGTTCTTGGTTTTTTTATTTTCTTTATTTTTTTTCATTCGTTTACGAATATGATCGACGACGGGTTTAACAACTGATCAAATTGCGAAAACATGTACAGGGTTTTTAATAGCTTGGAATCTCGATATTTTGCTTTCCCATATTTTCTACCGTCATGTTATCGAGAGAATTAATTAATTAAATAATTAATTAAACGATTTCATTAACGTAACGGTAAACGTTACGATATCTTGCAATCACTTTTAACATCATTTTGCTAAATTCATCGGTATATTTGCCGTAGCATTTCTTTCTCGTTATTTTTTATTTTTTATTTTTTCGAAGAAAAAATATAGAAATTCGTGTAATTGCTTCGTCCGTCTGCCGGACGATGTTATCAGGCATTTAAAAAGAGGACGAGACGAAAACTACGCAACCGTACGAACATTTTGTAACGCGTTTTTCTTTTCCCCAGGAACCTAGCGTCGAGATCATTCGTTTTCGACGGAATAGAATTTTTGATAAAGAAGAGGACCACTATTTTATGATTTTTTTTTCGACCGACGAGATTTTCCCTTCGTTTATTTCGCAAACGCACTCTGCTCCCTTGCCTGTCAGATATTTATTGTAACATATATGTATTTTTAATATTCGTGTTTGACTTTTATACGAAATCTTTATCGGCTCGTATATTTATTACACATATGTAGGTACGTGACAATAATCGAAGCGGAGCGATTCAGTTCGAACGAGTAACGTTAAGAAAAATTGATTTATTATTCTCTTTCTCTCTTCTCTTTTTTGTTTTGTTTTTTTAAGCGAAACAAGCTACGAGGCGTCTATTATACCGACAACGAAAAATTCCAATTGCATCGTGAAAATTGCGATCAAACATTTTTCGGATTTCATCGACCTAGCCATATGAATATTTCAATGTAACAAATTCGTCGGTTTCGTCGTTTATCGATCGTGTTTGGTCATCGATTAGCTTTACTCGCAACAAAAATACACCGAAGTCGCGAAGTTTCGCTTGTCGTATCTTAATAAAATTCGAGCGAGGAGAAACTAAACTTACCCCGAATTTAAAATGTCGTTAGAATCGGAAGGTTTTTAAATTTAAGTATATAAATTAAAGTATATACCGTTTATATATTTTCAATTAAAGTATATACCGTTTATATTTTTATAAAATATCGTATACCTTGAAAAATGATTATCGGCAAAATACATTTCCATTTAATTTTTGTTCACTCTTTTAATTCGTCCAAATTTGCACGATCGCTAGGTCCTATTTTAATCTCGTATAGACACATTGACACGAGCGTGGACAGGAAGTTCGAGAACTAGACAGTGAAGCGAATCGAAGGCAGCTTCTCTCTATCTGTCCACTAATTGAATTCTAATCGATCAGTAGGAGCCGGTGGAAGTATTACGCTCGATAAACGGTCTATTAACCACGTAAACGGCATTGTACACGGAAGACACACTTCGATCCGTCCTCCTCCTCGCAAACGTAGATAAAAAGAGATAAATAGAACTGTTGACGCGCGAAGGATAAAATCCGTAGGATAGAAAGAACCCGCTCGATTCGGACAGGAGACCCACTGCGGGCGAGAAAATTGGCAATTAACTTCGATCACGATCTTCATCGTTGCGAAGTTGATCTAATTTTGAGTTAGCTCTCGAAATTGTCGAACTCTTTGACGATTAACGACGATCACGAAAGGCACTCGGGACATCGTGTACCCACACGGTAGTTTGTCGTTCGATCGATCTCGAATAGATACAAAAAACGAGAATTCTCGAAGGGATACAATTTTTTACAAATTCTTGTGTAATTTAAAAATTAATACATCAGAGCGAGTAGAAACTAAACGTAGTACCTCGAATCTAAAGCTAGAGACGATATCTTAAGAAGATATCAAACGAACACATTCGTTAAGTAAATTACTCTTTTATGGTCGATTCTATTTAGCATTCGATATAATTCATATCAACTCCAGTAATTTTTGCTTTCATGGAAGTTTCCTTGACCGATAAATTTGAGAAAAAATTAAAGAGAGAAAGGGGAGGGGGAGAGGGAGAGAGATGAACGTAAAAATGGCACAGAAAGAAAATGGCGGTTCACGGTGGTAGGAAAAAAATGGTCGACGTCCGAGGGTCGGGCCAATTTTCGTGGTAAAAATTGACTCGCCGGCACGAAGCGGGCCGTGACAGAAATTGAAAAAGCGACCGCGAAAGCTCGAGCGAGATTCGCGGAGGATGCGGAGAGGGACGAGAGCGGGCGAGGATCGACGAGAGGGTAGAGGGGAAAGTCGGGCGGAAGGGCGAAGCGCGCGCATTTTAAAAACTCGGAACGTCGAACCTGAACGGTCACGCGTATCGAAAAATGATGCCGCAATTACGGTGGCCGCATGCCACGTTAGACTTTTTGTTGGCGAAACTTCCGCCCGGTTTTATGTCGGTTACATTTTTCATTCCGAAAAATTTCCCCCGCACGCCGGGATTATTGATTGACGGTGTCGCTACTTTCTCTCGCTCGCTTTCGAAATTTCGCTCGGATAAAATGAATTTTTTTCTATTGCCAAGAGAAAATTGTTTGATTTCTCTTCCGATCGCTTCTTTTCTCTTTTTTTGTTTCCGAAAGTCGGGGAATATTGGTGTTTCGTTTGTTCTACAAAAATCGATTTGCTAGCCTTTTTTTTCAATAAATTATTTACGAAAAAAAGTTTACAAGTTACCCGTTCGAAATCCGCATCGCTTTTTTATATTAATCTTTTTACCGATAGCGACATAGGAGTATGAAAGGCTTAAGGCCCATTTTTGTAAATTCTCGTTCGGAAGTTAGTAACAATGCGACTCAAAGAGTACAAAAAATACGACGGAACAAAATATGAGATCGTGATGGGCAAAATCGTAGACGCGTAAATAAGCTTGTGTAATGGGCACAGTGGTCAAACTTTTTTCACCCGACAGACCATTATTAATTTAATTGTAAATTCATTTATTCATGATATTATAGACAGATAGGTATATCGAGTTATCGTTAATAACGCAGCAGCGATCGATAATGCACGAATTTCTACATTACATATTGAAGTGGCGTTATCAGCCTAATGGCACGATCCGCGCCCCATAATTATGTGCTCTCGTAGATTTTTATTCGGTCGATACATCACCGTGTCTACCTACAGAAATATATACATACATACATACATACATATATACATATATACCTATACCTAACCGAATGAAATTTTATCAAAAAGACAGTATCGTTCGTGTATCGCATGTAAAAGTCACGCCCGCACGATTTTCCGATTCTCTCGATTCCGCAGTCGCACCGCGTACACGCTGAAATTCCTCCGCATCGAAAATAAACACGAGACTCCGCTCTCTCGAACGTCTTTCCCTCTTATTTCTAAAGTAAACCCAAGTAGTTGCGTTCGCGTTTATCGTTAAACTAACTAACCCGTGGTACTAATCTGTATCCGAGTTTGGAGTTTTAGCGACTTCGACTTTACAACGGATTACATTCCCCTCGCGAGTCTGTAGCTATGCGCGGTGTCCCTTGATCAAAGTTCAAAGAGAAAGAGAGATATAGAGAGAAAGGGAGATAGAAACAGTGTGTACGCGTGTGAGAAAGAGAAACGAAGAGAGAGAAACATCGGAAAGTAAAGTACTCGGCGCTTTCAACCGTGGCTTCTCCGAACGATACTCCGAACGAAACACTTGCTCTTTCTCGCGAGATAACGTCGCCCTTTACCCTCCTACCCTCTCTCTCTCTCTCTCTCTCCCTCTATCCTCTTTCAACCATTTTCTCCTGGTTACCCATAGATGTCGAGAAAGAGAGATAGAAAGAGAGAGAGAGAGAGAGAGAGAGAGAGAGAGAGAGTCCAGAACGACGCGACCCTTGATCGTTGCGCACCATCGACGAACTACGGGGACAAAGGGACGCTGATAACAAAAGAGACGGACGACATCGAGCGGGAAAGTAGAAAGAGACCGTAACCGTGCGGACGAGCGTTGGCTCGCGTCAAGTGTGCTTCCCTAAAGGTGTATATATGTATACACACGCACATATACATATATGGGTATGTATAGTATATGCAATGCCAGAGAGAGTAAGAGAGAAAGAGAGAGAGAGAGAGAGAGAGAGAGAGAGAGATATGCGCGAATCGGTACGCTCTGTTTTCTAGCTGAGTTCAGCGCGAACGTGATTTTCGAGCACTCAAGCGAAGTGGAGAATGGTGTCCACAGCACGTGCCTCTGGGCTAATCCAGCCATCGTCATTCCCGTCTGACTACCGCCCTCCTAGTCCTATCCTCTGCTGCTCCTGCCTCGGTATATCCTCTGATTCCTGCGGGGCACGCAGCACGGTGAGGAGAAAGGAACATTCACCGATCGCGTTTCGTTCGGGAAAATCGCGCTGGTGGGGGATGGTAGTGGTTCGGCGCTGGAAAGACGTCAACCTTTTTCTTCTCCCTTTTTTTATCCCCCTTTGTCGTTCGTTCATCTCTTCCCTTTGGGGCAACGTTCGGCGTATTTCTCTGGATGCACGGCTCTCTCGTTGCTGGCTTTTTTATCACGCGTAGGTGCATTCACGTTTCTCGCCCGGGGCAAAAAGCGGGATTCGAGTTTAATTAAGGAGGGATCGGGATTTTTAAGTCGCTTCCGTAGTAACCTTGAGCTTTCCCTTCTTCTTTTTCTTTTTCTTTTTCTTGTTTTCCGCGACTACTTCCCTCTACGATTTCTTATCGAGCGTTTAATTGAAAAAGTATTTATCTTTTCTCTCTTTCTTCCTTTCTTCTTCTTCTTCTCTCTCTCTCTCTCTCTCTCTCTCTCCCTCCCTCCCGCTTACTCGTAGCTCCCCGACATCTCCCTCTCCGTCTTTTGCTACGTCTACCCAATACGATTCGAAATTCGCGGCGAACTAATTCTAGCGCGCGCGACAGCGAGACCCGCGAGTTATACCGCCCTCGTCTACCACTTATTTCTTCCCATTCCTCCCTCCCCCTTCGCCGCGACTTCGTTAAGCGTCCTTTGCTTTCGCGACACGTACCCTGTTTGAAGCGTGAAAACCGGAGATAACGCCAGAAATCCTCTGGATATCCTAAAATTGCCTCGAATGCCGTATACGTTCTCTCTTATACACGCGGAAAACGCACTCGGAATATTTTCACGCGCTATGATGATACACTCGATGTAAAATAAAGCATTCTTCTCTTTCGGTTCCTCGGAATGGAAGATACAATTAAGCAGAAGAAATAGAGACGTCCGAATAAAGAATCGTCCGACGCGATCGTTCTTT
This sequence comes from Odynerus spinipes, assembly GCA_032403825.1. Lineage (NCBI taxonomy): Eukaryota > Metazoa > Arthropoda > Insecta > Hymenoptera > Vespidae > Odynerus > Odynerus spinipes. Next base: position 9,164,567 of record JAIFRP010000021.1, on the reverse strand, counting down.
CCGTGCTTCTTTATTTCTTACTCTTCATCCCCGATTCTCTAAATTCTTCAAATTTTTCCCATTTTTCCACGAGAACGCAATTCGCGAAAGTCCGGTCCCATGCATACACGAGTATATAACATGCCCATGATATCTCGTTTTCGCCGGATACAAGCGAGAACGTGTCGAGAGTACGAGTGCAATTATCGCGGAGTATTCATCAATCCGGTGCCGTTTCCAAGTCGAAATCCCTAGGCGATGGTACGCGCGAATTCGTAGGAACTGACGTTCGTCGGACAATATTGACGCGACTGTCACGGGAAACTACTTCGCGTGCAGGCTATATACGTACGCGCGTTCGTACCACGTATGTACGGGTACGTATATGTACGCGCGTGCATAGAACGTTCACTGACGAGGAAATCGGCCCTTTGGTAGCATCGTCGGTGCCATCGGATTGATCTCGGAGATTAGTTCCATCGATCGTTTCCGCTTTCGATTTGAATATCTTGTCGCGTGTCGAGTGATGGACGAATGACAATGAAATGGGATATTAAATGGGTAACGCTTAAGGATTCGTGTATTTTTCGAGTATATACCTACGTATGTCGATCATTAGAAAAATCTATTAAGTTATTACGTTATATATTAGATTCTTAGATACGTGCTCTTGTAACGTAACAGTCATCGATCTTTTCTATGATCACAAAAACTTTACGAAAAGTTTATAAAAATGATGTGCTCTTTTAAGCTTTAAATTATTCAGATTATTTATCCGAGCTTAGACCTTGTTTAGCATTAACGGTATAGATACAACAATTTTGTAGAGACAGTTCTACGGTAAGTTAATAAATAATTATTAATTAGAATTGTTTCGAACTTTTTTTTCGCCCACTTTTGTAATCACCGGTACTCTCTATTTTCAATACATCCAAAGATTTAACAATCGAGTATCATTCTTTATACAGCAGCTAATTTACATATCACGCGGATGTATGTACAGACGATGAATGAAAAGCTCAGACCGGAGGGACGAATAAGGCCGAACGAAAATAGATCCGAAAAGCGTTTAATAATGGAAAGTCAACTGTTTCTTCAGACCAATTTACGTTGCATTTCTATCGAGTTTTGGGCACTCCATTATCATATTAATTAAACAGGAACATTCGATAACTGCGATTATTCTCTTTCTCTCTCGTACACGAAATAACAGGCACGAGACAAAAGACGTTTCTTCATTCAACCGTATCCTTTACGCGCTTCGTGAAAATTAAATTGCTACGGGTCTTTTCTTAATATTAATCAAACGAAACGAAGTAAACTGAGAGAGGAAATTCGAGATTCGTCGACCGCCGTACTATCGAGTAAAATATAATAACCTCCTTTTTTTCATCTCCGCTCCTCTTCGGCCGAGGTATTTTCGAGTATACTAACGTGGTATCATCGAACGCTGTATATAGAATAGGAGAGGAGTAAAGCGTACGGTGTTCGTTCGGCAACCTTCGGAGGATATGAAGGGGAGGAGAACACGGGCATGTTCGCGTGGTACGTCCTTCGAGTCCTGGTACACAGGCCACGCGAACACAAACAAGACGAACCCCCCACTTTCTATCTCCTCTCTCTCTCTCTCTCTCTCTCTCTCTATCTATCTATCTATCTAACGTATACTCACGTACAGACACACACGTAACGTAACACGTTCTGTCTCCATCTCATTCACTCTCCCCTAGCGAAACGCCGAAGAGCATATTTGCAGACCAGTCGAGCGAGTTCTATCAACATTTCAGTATCGTTAACGTTCAATTATGTGATTATTGAGGGTCTTCAAGCATCGATGTGGACTCCTCCTTTCTCTTCACCTCTCTCTGTCTCTCTCTCTCTCTCTCTCGCTCTCTCGCTCTCTCGCTCTCTTTGTTTCCCTTCAATACAGACTCACTCGAAACGATCGACACGTGTCTTTGTTCGCGAGGTTTGAAAGCGTCCATGCACAGGACAGTCACCTCGTCTTGGATAGCCTTCTAAACGCCACCCTCGCGATTTCACGTATGGGTATCATTAAAACGCGATTAAATCGCTTCTTGGACCTCGAACGATGAACGACGGGCCAAGAGAAATTATTGTCCACTGCTCAGCGCGTTTTAAAGCTATGTGGAGGACGTCGTAAAATTCAACGTTCGTTGAAATTTGTTGAATTAAAATTCTCGAAAAAATCCAGCGTGTAAAGAGAAAGAGAGAAAGAGAGGGTGAGGGGGTGCGAGGAAGAGACGTTCGAAATAATACGCACATTCGCGTTCGTTCGTTATTAATTACATATATAACAATAATAAATTAATTGCGGTGATAAATGAGCGTTAATGCTACTGGCTACCGTACGATTATTATAATCGATGTAGGAAATATTAAATAACACCGAAGAGCAACGATATGAAGATTAATGATTAACCGCATAAACTATACACGTATCGTCGATCAAAATTGTTTAATACTTTACACGGATGAGAATGAAATACGCAAGTAATATCTTATGAATTTTTCGAGTTCCCGCACTCGACGAGTAAAATACTCAAATGAAAATCAAGCGCTTTGTTCGTCGCCATTTATCTCCTCTATGTTAATAATAATAATAGTAATAAATCGTAATCGAGCGAAGTCTCGTTTACGTTACCGTCCATCGTGCAATCGTCCGTTCGACATGTCAAATGGTATAGGAAAGTGATGATATTAAATTTAACGTAATATTAACTGTAGGCATGTCACTAATCAATGTTGTTTAACACATAGTGGGGGCCTACCGAGTTATGCTGCGGTCTGTGGTGGACCGAATGTTATCGAGCAACGCGTATTCGGGTTATGAATAGCGCGGAGAAGGAATGTTCGTGTGTGGGTGCGTGTACCCGCGCGATCACACGTAACACCCACGCATCCGCGTACGTAGGTACCTCGTCGGCGTTCCTACCGTGAAATTAGATATTACTCCAACCGTATATCGGTTTGTTTAATTATCGCTTCACCTTGCGATTAACCGTGCATAATGCGACTCGTTATAAACGCGATACGCAAATTCACGCCAGAAAGAGAACGTGATCTCGCGTTGGTACTTTTTATTCGCGCGTAGCCAAAGGTGACGCGATACGAGTTGTCGCTCGCGAGGGTTCGCAAGCTGGCTTTAATTAAAATTTTATCCTGAGCGTGTAATCGCTCGCGCAATAACGACGTTTGGTCTCCAATATTCGGCCGAAATATCACACTCGAGAGAAAGAGAGAGAGCGAGAGAGAGAGAGAGATCATAATTCTAATCGCGTTCCTTTACATTTTTATTAACCACTTGACTTGAAATTTACTTGGCGACTGCCCGAGTCATATATTTACATCTACTTTCTTTTCTGATACTTTATGGGGAAAGATTTATGGAAAAATAAATGTTGGGTAGAAGCAAACGAATAATTAATAGTAATCGGACTACAAATGGGAGATCAAGTGTGAGAGACGTTTTCCGAAAATTTAATAAACAAAGGTTTCGTTTCTCAGCCCCTGTTTCGTTATGTGGCTGATAACGTAGGTAAGTAAAATATCGTATCATATTCATAACCGTTTCCTTTGATGTCGCATTCTCAAGTAAACGACGTTGATACGCGAAATGTACCTAGGGCTGGTACATCGAGTATGTTAATTTTATTTTGATCGATGAAACGTTCCCCGTCCTAGGGGTCCCTCTCAAGAGGAACGTCGAATCGTATAATTTCAATGTTTCTAATCCGGCGCGAATCAGTGCGAGAAAGCGAGAGGGCGTGTTGGTGTGGAAGTGGTAATAAAGCTTGCGAGATATCAACGGCGATAGAAAAGTTGAGACTGCTAAACGATCCTTCTGGCTCGCTTATCCGGCGGTATATGTAAATGTTGACGTGTTTCCTGCTGGAAACACGCACGTTAGCTGGCAACTCCCAACACAGACGCGGATAAGAATGTATACGGTTACGCGAGCGTGCATATACACTTGCGCCTCAAAAGGAAAGTCGTGTTATCTCATGTAAATCTTCACGGTAGCACGATAAGCGTGAATTTCACCGCTTGCTTATTAATATTTATGTTTGGTATGTACGTGTGTTGGGATGAGAAGGTAACGGAGGGCAAGGAAAGCGAGAGAGAGAGAGAGAGAGAGAGAGAGAGAGAGAGAGAGAGTAATAGGAGGGTTAGAGTTAGTCGTACAGTCTAATTCAAAAACGTGAAGTTAAAGCCATGAATTCCATTTGGAAACGCAGTTGTTGCAGGTAAGGATAAAGAAAAAGAACGGTGAAACTAAATTGATTCATTCGTAAAAAATTCGATTCATTTGTAAAAAAATAAAGAAACCAATCAGATACGTATACATCTTTTTCCCCTCTTACCCGTGCTCTAAATAGCTCATACTACCTACTTCAATACATGACTACCGAGGAATATTTATTTCTCGAGATATTCATAAAATTGGTAAAATTCCCCCTCCTTTCGATAAGCAGCAAGAAAAAGGACTCGTTGCATAATTAAGGGCATCAGAAGCGAAATTCCACCGATAATGATCCATTTATATCTCAGCGTAGTCGTCAGGATATGCATCAGAGGGCGAGCTTAAATATACATGCATACCGTGTCGTCGTATCGTTGTCGTTGTAGTCACCGGGTAGTAGACACGATTACAGCTTAGATTCGTGTTTTGGAGAAAGTGGATCAATTAAGGGAGTTTTGTCTCTCTAGGGAAAGAGAGGAGAGAGAGAGAGAGGGAGAGAGGGAGAGCGCAAGGAAGGAAGGAAGGAAGGAACTCTAGCTGGGGAGACAAGTTTCGGAATACCATTAGGTGTATTAATGTACTTCTCTATCTATGTCTTTCTATCATCCTCTCTCTCTCTCTCTCTTTCTCTTTCTCTACTCGAGGCTATTGTAGGTCAGCCGCGTTACAAACGAACTCTCGACGCCTAACCGCCCGTAGCCTTTTATAGCCCGACCCTCTCTAACGAGCCAACGACGAGCAGCGAGGAATATTAGTTACCACTGATATTGGAGGTGCTCCAAACACCTTTCGCGAATCGATTCGCACCTCTCTTCGAGGTAACTATCTTTAGATACTAATTACTCTTACCTGCCTGTTCGTCGTTCGTCTAAATTAACTCGACATGATCTTCGATGTATGTAATTTATCCGCGATGATAGAAAATGGGTCTTCCCTTGTTCGGTATTTTTTCCCTTAATCTTCCGTCATTTTCACGATCCAATCTAATCGTTCAATGATCGTGTCCTGAATTATGATTATCACGTTCACGATCATCGTATTTACTATCACGACGATCGTGTTCACGTTTCTTATGCCCTTATTCTCGTCTTTGCGATTCGAAAGAAGTCGGTGGACGGCGGTACGCGAGAAGGGAATCGTTTTACGATAAGAACGTGAAACGTCGTTCACGAAAAGCAATTAAGCTGCCTTCCCCGCGAATTCTTTCTTCTTCGTTCCTTTTGAATCTTCCAAAGCACGAATAGCTTTTTGTGCGCGTCGCTTAACAGCTCCGCGCGCGGCTGTACAGCGAAAGGAGATTCGAGATAAGGTGTAATAGTAGTAGTGGCAGTAATAATAGTAGTCGCGGTGGTATTGGTAATAGTAGCGGTAATAAGAGGAGGATGAGCGAAACGTGAGGCCAGACCAGGTTTACATCCTATCAGAATGTCTTGAACGCTGACGAGAATGACTAGAACGTGAAGGTGGTATCAGGAGGAAGGAAGAGGACGAGGAGGAGGAGGGAGGGAGGAGGGAGGAGAATGATCTCGTATGAGAAAGGAAAGTGGTCCACTAAAGGATAGTTTTGTCTCAAGGGAGAACTCGAGCGTACTAAAATACCTACACCATTAGCCATATTACCCGCGCCTACCTTCGTTAGTTCTAGGTCAAGAGCATTAGTGGAGATTATCGAATCCCCACGCGCGACCACCGTTGAACGGTATCGGTTCGGGCCCACGTGAAATATTAATCCCTCGGCTATTACACTGGAGGCGATCGTTTCGTTGATCGTCCCAGAGTGCCTATGTTGTACATTCTCACCCCCTTTCGACCGCTCCTCTCCTCTTTCCTTTTCCGTGAACGATCAAGCGCGTCAAGTTCGTATCCGAGGCAACTTCAGGCTTCGAAACTACTTCTCGTTATTTTCGTAAGTACTCGGTATCAACTTGATTCCTAATTTTTTTATCGTTTGTGTTTTTGTTACGATGTTTTTTTTCTCATTTTCATTCATAAGTATATCATGACATTGAAATAGAGAACTTTTGAATGAACCAGTACATTCGGCAAAGACCGCGCGCAACAGTGCCGCTTGGACAATGGTGCGTGCCAGTGACGTTAATAATGTCCACGCCTTCCCCACTCCAACCTCTTTCCCTTACCGCACCACCCTCGACACCCTCTCACCAGCGTCCTCTTTGCAAGTATAATTTTTAAATGTTCCGGCGTCCGTTATGCGGCGGACACGCATACGCATTAAAATATTGCGCTTAATATGCAAATTTATTTGCCGTAAACTGGCGAACGGCACATTTGCATCTTCGACTCGGAATCGAGTCCAGCGTAGGTAACGCGTCGGGCATTTACGCTCGCGTGAAATCTCGAAACGAAAATACCGAACAATCTCTCGTATAATACGACGTTCTTACAACAGAGTTAGAGAATCGAGTAGACTTTTATCTAATACCGTATTCCTATAATATTCAATCGAAAGTAGTTTTCCCTAGTAGAGTGTCGTGAAGGTCCAAATAATTTTTTAATCATCGGCTAATATTAAGAGAACCTATTAAATATTTCAACTCGACAGGAAAGAGCACTTAGCTTTGAAACTAGTTCATTCAAAATTGTATGGTCTTCCGTGAAGAGTGTAAAAAAGTGTAGATTATTTTAAACAAATACATCGTTACATCGTTACATCGAGTTTTCTCTACGTAAGAAATTGTTTCACTACTTTAACTAAAATAGTGTAGTCTAGTTTCTGAAACCTATTTCGTTTTCTATATAAGTTTTTAATTACGTAGCATATTTTTAGGAACCTAATCACCCTGTTATACAGGGATTACACTTTTTAGTTTCTTTTCTAATCGACTAGGCTCTTTTCGTTTCGCTATTAACGCGGCAAGGTAGAACGAAAAGGGGACGAAATCGAGGAACTGCGAGCGTCGACGACTTTTGTGACGGAAAAACGTTCGGAGATTCATATGGGGGAAGGCAGTGGGAGAGAAAAGGAGAAAAGGAGAAAAGGGTGGGAAAGGATTGACGGCTGCATTAGAGCGCGACAGGAGACGGACGACACGCGGAGGGATTGTACGTTGACGTTGGCCGACGATATTAAGTGACACTTTTCGCTCGTATTTATTTCTCTTTAGTCTCTTTCTTCTTTTTTTCAACGATCGTTCCAAACTTTTCTCTTTCCACTTTCCCTCTCACACTTTTCACTCTCGTTTATTCGCTTTCGTTCCGTTCGCTGATTTGAATAGGTGTAGTGCGATTAGATCATTCAAAACTTAAGTGAGAAATCGTGTTGGTTGGATCGTTTTAATTTACATTATATCGTATTTATTGTGACGCGCGTAATTTTGAAGAAAAAAAAAAAAATTATCACGCGTTCGCTGTGCGCGAGAAGGCCGACGACGGTAAAATTACAATGTCGAGTAAGGGAGTGGATGGAAAAGTATGCGAAGAAAGGGGAGGAGGCTTTGAGTCGCGTCGTCGTCGTTCTGAAAATCGTCGCGAAACTGCTTTCTCAGCGGGCGGGTAAGAAGGCTGATAGGCAGTCGAAGAAGAGAAGACGAGGAAGACGATGTGGGAAGAGAATCAACGGTGGGAGTACGAGAAGAGTCGAAGAAAGAAAGAAAGAAGTGGAAGAAAAGAGGAGAGAGTGAAAAAGGTATGAAGAACTTGCTCGCAAAAAGGGTATCGACGTTTCCCACGATGCTATCTGTCGCAGACATCTTACGGATAATGCATCAGCCGCTGGGAGATATGTTTTCCACCTCTCAGTCTCTTCTTTCCTACCTCTCGGTTCCTTTTCTCTCTCTCTCACTCTCTCTCTCTCTCTCTCTCTCGTATTCGAAAAAAACGTGAAAACGTGAAAAAAGCAAGAAAGAGATAGAAGATTTTAATTTCCATCTTCTATTTTCTCGTTTTCCCCGAATATTCCATTCAAAGTTTCCGAGATAACTCGGAAAAATCACAAGTAACAACGCCACCGGTAGACTCGCGTAAATTTCAAGCAGCAAGAAACGTATGGCGTCCGCGAGTCGCTTCGGGTATCGGACTGCATCACTGGTTTCGCCATATCGTTGGTTTTACTACTGTGAGTACGAAGCAGACGGCACCGGTGTAAAGACAAAATGGCTCGCTATCGCGCGACGATACGCGCGTGATACGGTACTCCTGGCTAGATGCTCGTTTACGACCGACGAGTGTATTCAAAGAAATGTATATTATCGGGGAATCTATGACGGTGAATAAATCCTCGGAAGGAGACTTTATCTCGCCATGATTATCACTTGTCTGTGTCTTTTGGACTCGGGAACGTAGTCTTCTCGCTGTTTTTCAAACAAAATGCGATGCGATTCTTTCATAGATGGTTCTCGTATAACATACTTGGGAAATTATCCGAACTCATAATATTTTCGCTTTAATTGCGGGAATACCCGGTCATAAGTCTCGCCCGCTATAACGATGATCGCGGTTATTCCCGTCCATTTTTAAACGTCTTTTTGAAACCGTTTACCGACCGGATCGGAAGAAAAATAACGAGATGGAATGAAATTACCCGACGAAGAGCAAATGATTCCGGTACAAAGGACTATAAACGTCGATTTAAATTGTGAAACGAGCGAGAGGATGGTATATTTTACTCCTCCTCCTTGCGCCATTTCTCGTCTTCTCTCGCGCGAAGTATAACACGTATTTCTTGGCTAATTCTCAAGGTAGTTTAGTGTTCCGTCGTGAATATCGCGAACGTCTAGGATTTAACCTCGTAATTTTGATGATCCACTTTACGGCCGCCTAGTAAATTCATAAAGCTTTGATTAGAGGTCACCGACGTGTTAACTACCTCCAACATTTGAATAGGATTTCTTAACTTCATCCCCTGGTTATGATGTTGTTAACTTGTCGGTCTAACACGCGAGTATAACTAGGTCACGCGTTTTAGTTACATCCGTTCTCACGATGACCCACGTATGTATGTATGTATGTGTACTGGATCATTTTAACAGTAAAATTTGCACTACCCTCGTCGATTTGGTGAACACCAATATTTGAAACTAATATTTGTTTACAACTGTTTTAGAAATAAAGATATAAAAGTATTTATTACCGGTGCTGCTCTCTCTCTCTCTCTCTCTCTCTCTCCTCCATGAAACTCAATATATTAACTTCCGAGCACTTTTATTACGCTTTGAATATCGAGTATGAATGAGATATTGAAGGTGGCAACAAAAAGTAAGATATCGTAAAAATGTGCGAATCACGTTCGTTTCCAGTTTTCAGAGAGATGATAAAATGGAACACATGGGTCCTCGTTACGCTGGTTATCACATAAGGATCAAATTTATGTAGAGAAACGTGTCAATAAGCTCGCGAGTTGACTTTATCGTTATCCGGTGTATCAATAATAGCGTCGATGAATCAGGATTGGATTAAAATACTTTGCACTCGCCGATGCGTATGTATGCACATTGTTTACGTGCTTTAATAAAAGAGAAAGAGAGAAATACAAATTCGTAACAAAGCGCTCATATTTTTAATTCAAACAACTTTGTCAAAGAAAATGCATTTTTCTTTACCCCTCGCACACGTAGGTTACGTCACTTTTAAATTATACAGAATTGCACTATTGTAACAATATTTGTAACGCTTGTAACTCCTGAATCGTGGAAATTTTCTTCTAAAATAACAGCGATATATCGATATTTTAATATCTAGATACGCAGGTGCGTCAGAAAGGTTCGAGAATTGTTTTTTAAAAGAGAAAACATTATTCGTTTCGACGGAGAGTCAGTCTACCGACTAAAACCAGCTTTTCGTTAGGTGTGTACGGGTCGCTTTGCTCTCGGTACATTCACGGTCACGTATCTCTCGTAAAACACGTCTTCGGCGGGTACCGAGGCTTTCGGCCAAAAGTGGAAGAGCTCAACGGCGTGCGAAACGCGCGAGAACGAGCCGAGAGTTTAGCGTCTGTTTCGCGACGATGCCTCGCTCTTGTTACCGAAAAGAGAGAGATGGATATATGTGATAGAGGCAGACGGAAGGAGTGAGAGGGAACTAGAGAGGGTTTATTCGCGGATAAAGCAGCCTTTCCCTCTCGCGAAAGGTGAGAAGAGGATTTATGCGCTGGCTGTGACAAAGTTCCTGACTCCGTGACGCGAAGTCGTGATCCACATGATCCATGCGATCCTTGACTAGCTAGCACACGTGTGCCGCGAGCCAACTCGATCGTCTCGATTTTCCTCTTTCTCTTTTCTTTCTTTCATCGTGATTTAACAAACAATCCTATCCTTCGGATGATTTTTTTTAATAGATCTCGCGTGTTTCGTCGGAAGAGATAAAACGTTTTTATCAAAACGGCATAATAAAATCAGGATCGTTAACGATGAGAATTATTATTATTATTATTATTATTTAAACTTACCAATCGTTGCCAGTTTTGGTCACGTTCTGACGCTTCCGTCCGGTCTGATGAGGCTTCGGTTCAGCCACCATATTAACGTCTAAAACAGAAAAAAAACAAGAAAACTATAGAAACTGTCGTTTCTGTTTTTACTCGCATAAATTCAATCACGCGGTATAGTTTGCTTTCACGCTTCTCGCTTCGCGCACTAAGTTGTACAGTCGGCGTCGGACGTGGGAAATAGAATAATAGCGGAGATAATTAATACCGGCTGACGTTATCTAGAAGGTTTGAAAATTCTGCTCGTCATTGCGACGGACGCGGAGAAACGCGTACATCGCTATGCTTGCGCGCTGAAGCGTGAGTGTGTACGTGTATGTGTGTGTGCGCGCGCACACGAGAGAGAGAGAGAGAGAGAGAGAGAGAGAGAGAGATCCTTAAACCGACGCAAATGACCGGAGCACGACTATTTCGAGGACGACAGCGACGCTGCCGTTGGTGGAGACGGCGTTTTACCGGATTCTCATTTCATTATGAAATAACGTGTCGTGGGAAACGTGATAACGCGGGAATTTTCCTCTCAGCGTGCGCGCGAGCGCACTACCAAGCTACCGAGCGAGAGAATGAACGAACGAACGGAACGAGCCGGCAAATTAATAAAGTGTAAGGCGACAGGGGGCGGTTGAGAGTTTCTGCAAACAGTTATTAATTTCGTCCCTTTGAAACACGATTGTGTACCGTCGCAGATACCACTAAGGTGGATAATGGATGCGCTCAAGTGATCAGAATGGTTGAGCCATTCTGTCGGCGGTATATCCTCTTTCATGCTCTGCCGCAGCAAAAAAAGCCACAAAAGATTTATATGTATGTATGTGCATATATGTATAGGATGTATATCTATATCTGTATACAGAATGGGAGGGGGGATCCGTTCAAATCCGCTTTACCTGCAATCTTTCTCATTAAATCGTCCTCTCGTCTTCCTTCTCTCTCTCTCTCTCTCTCTCTCTCTCTTTCTCTCTCTTCTCTTTTAAGCTAATCGATTGTAACCCTTACGCGACAAGTAATAAGTTAAGTGATATGTTTTACAAAATTGAGAACCTTCGCGTGCTCAGTCCTATAAGTAAATTCTACTTCAGCATTTGTGTCGGAAAGAATGTATTAACTTTCGTACCCTTAACTTTACTTCAACTTTCATTTTCGAAGACGACGACCGCGAGACAAGTTTTTGATTCTATCACCAGCTCGCTAACGAAATCGTCGAATTTGTTACATATATATATATATATATTGTGACGTGAGATTTTGCGAATCCGTCACAAAAAGCCAC
>JAIFRP010000021.1:9139516-9152543 GCA_032403825.1 Odynerus spinipes | reverse complement strand
TGTATATGTATATGTACTTCGAAACGAGTAATCGTTGGCGAGAGAGTAGTCGGAGTTTCCCGGACTGTCCCACTTGTTCGAATATTTTCTGAAAGAGTCGACGATACCTCGAAATATGGGCTAGTACTGGGTACCTACCCAGTTTTTATTTTTAATAACGCCGAAAGCCCAAAGTAAGTCCAGTCGATCCCTGGATTTTAGTTTTAACCGATAGCGACGAAATGGTTGTGTGTTCCCGATAGCGATAAAAAGTCCACGAAAGGTAGGTACACTCTTTAAAAAGGATGTATTGTATAACCGCTCGACAATTTGACGCTAGCGACGGAAGAAATGGACTGGTCTCTAAGTGCACGTATCTATCTATTTTTTAGGTATGTACATATAATGTATACGTATGTACAGAAACTTGACGGAAATTCATAGTCGAATTTGTCGAACACGAAGTCTTGTATAAAAAATTGTCATTCCACATTGTTTATTTCCTTTTATAGGAGAAATCATCTTCTTTAGGTTTGTACCACGATTTTCGGAACATTTTATATATACTCCTGCTAATGTTGTTTTTGTACGTCCGCTGCTGATACGTACGTACGCTAACGCACGTCATACTCCTTAATGAAATTACGAAAATCGGTATTATTTCAAGGAACAGTTTGCTCGACCTTCGACCGACTATTTATCTACGCTTTCGTCTCTTACGTTAATTAATCGGAACAAATTTGCCTATACTTGAAAAGATATTTCTCTGTTGTTAACGTAGAGCTACTTATTTTGATAAATTTGGACAAGATCCGAGGAAACAGGAACTAGCGATACACTTTAATCGATCCGGTGTTTGGTACACACGCCCTGAAGATAGAAGTTCGCGAACGAAGGAGAGTGTAACGTACGTAACACGGTAGAAATGATTTTCAGCTGACACCGTTGGGCAAACATAATTCCGGAGTAAGTAACGTTCGGCTGACTCTACGTTACGCGTTGCGGTGAGACCGCAAAACGCGCGCTGCCATCCGGACCCCCTTATCCTTCGTGTAACCTAACCAAACACGTCGTACACACGAAATTTCGAGAGAGAGTAAGCGAGAGGGTGAGATTATGTGTGTGCTGCGTGTGTGTGCGTGTGTACACGAAAGGGCCCATGTCACCAAAGGTCAGCTCGATTATCGCGACTACTTGTGCGGATCTACGAAGGGGAAACCTGTTTACAGGCTATACAAGGACTACGCAAGGCTGACGACGAGACGGGGATGTTTTTACGAGCGGACATTTCATGCCATACGCGAATTAGCGTTTCTAACGAAACTACGCGAGAAGATAATCCCCAAAGATCATCAAGATTTTCTCCTCGAAGAAAAGACCTTCGTATTATAGAAGTGTCATTATCGTGTTCGTCGGGATATTAGATTTTTATTTTCTATTGTTTGTGAAAAACAGTTTAGTAGGTTCGTAAATTAGTACCACTTCGGGGATACAATTATTTTTACTAATTCAGAAAGTAAGCACAAGAAAGAAAAAATATGTTCATCCTTGTTTTTTTTTTCACACACGTATCTCTGTCGTAGGTTCTCGCAAATTTATCGAATCCGTTCCTTTCTAGAATGATGGTTTTAATACATTTTTTTTTTCGAATAATTTATAATCGTTGTCTCACCTAGTACAGTTACTTGTACTAATTCAAATAATATCTCCGATCTTCAATGGCATTTCGACAAATTTATTCATATACATTCCCATATATTACCAATCCGTCGGACTCAATCTCGGATTACACGTTTCAACAAGGATAGCTCGTCTACTAAAGGTTAGCGCGGACGGTAAATTTTAACGAGTGATAATACACTCCCCGCGTTGTAGCGGATAATACAGAAACGATACGAATTCGAGTATCGCGTAAAATTTACCGAGCTGACCGTTTAATAGTCGTTGAAATATTAATATGTCGTTTCCCGAGGTTGATATCATAAATCAGTTTGCCCGCCACTGTTGGATCGAATTTCTCAATCGTCGTTGATTTTTAACGTTATCCCTTTTATTGTACGCTACACCAATTGCAATTTAAAATTATCTTACGATACAGCGTCTAGCGAGTGGTATAACCGGAGATTGGAGACGATGGCTTCATAAAACGCTCGTTAAAACGAATTCGGCCCGTTTGTTAGAACGATTTCCGGGGAATCGCAAAAACGTAGAAATGAAAATTCGCGAAAGGGTTAGCGTACGTGGCAAAAACGCGTGGTTGGGTTCAAGAAATCGGAAGTACTTTCCTTAACTGTATTACCAATTGGCAAGCCAGACTAAGGTTGAGTGTGTAAGTATGAGAGTGAGTGAGTGAGTGAGTGAGAGAGAGAGAGAAAGAGAGAGAGAGAGAGAGAGAGGGGAGAGAAAGAGAAATAAAAAGAGCAAGAGAGAGAAAGTAGGAGAGAATTAGGGAAAGAGAGAAAGTAAGAGACAGAGAGAGAGAGGGGAGGAGAGAAAAAGAAATAGAAAGAGAAAGAGAGAGAGAGAGAAAGTAGGAGAGAATTAGGGAAAGAGAGAAAGTAAGAGAGAATGAAAGAAGAAGAGAGAAAAACGTCCGATAATTCTTATCTTCGAAAGCCGGAGTGTGCAGAGCGTTCCACCGAAAGCCGAGAAAGGCGCTTAACTTCAGCGAATGTTTTACTAAACGAGCCCGCTATCATCCGGTCATGGTTAAATATTCCAGCCCCTTTTCCTATTTTCCCTTCTTCCACAGTCCCGTCCTCTACCTCGTTGTCGTCCTCTTCGTCGTCGCCATCCGAAGCGGCGTTCGCGCTTTTTTGCCCGTTCACCGTCGTTGATTTTCCCGAGTGGAGCGGAAGAGACAGCGCCGTGATATGCATATAACGCTATACGTATATTAACGCCTAACCGGTATTATAAAAGTAGGTACCGGTTAAGCTTTCCAATTTTTATCTTTCTTTATATTTTCGCGTTTTCTTTTTCTTTATATTTATCTTGAAGTAAAAACTGGAGCGGTAGAAAGCTTTGAATTACCAGACTAAGTATAACTTCAGTCGAGAGTAATGTAGGTCGATCTATTTATCCATATAAATAACACGTAATAATATTAAACTGGAAATCTTAAAAGCATTAAATAAATTTATTAACGTCTAATATTTTTCTTTTGAAACGCGATGCAATGGGAAGCGTAAAAATTTCGAAAGAAGTCTCCGATTCTAAACGAATGTTTTGATACGTTATCATTTCACTTTCACGTAATCATAAACGACACTGCGCTGGATACAAGAACGTTAATTAAAACAAAAATGATAACGCGACGAGGGTAAAAATAATAACATAATAATAATAATTAAGAAACGGAGATCGATAGAGACGCGAATTTTCACGACGATGACGATTTCGTTGTTGTAAACGGATGAAAATCAAACCCGCCCCTTTCTCCTGCTTTCTCTCTTCCTCTCTCTTCTGCTCCAGCGTTTAAATTGACAAGTCGAATGGCCGGGCGCGACAGAATGTCGTGCAAATTACATTCCCGCGAAACGAATTCGCGATTAGCGCGCGAGGTGTCGAGACGAGGGGGGCGAACACGTAAAGCGAGTTTTCGGCATTGCCGACGAACATGAATGGATAATGAGAGTCGGCCGATAAATTGGATTAACATCGTGCGAGCGAGCTTGCGAGCGCTCGCGTTACAGATAGCGCAGCGGGATACTCTCGGAGCTGATGTTGAGGTCTGCTCTCTTCATCTCCATTCTCGTGATTTTCTTAGCTTCTTATCCTGGCTGTCTCTTTTCTTCTTGTCGATTCGATCAACGTAAATGGGTTACGATTTCTTGCTCGAATTCGCTCGGTTTTTTGCTTCCAGAAATGGAACACGTCGGGTTTACAATACCCGATCTTGTTCCTGTTCTACTAGACAGACTATACCGAATATTCGGGATAAATCTGCGGTCAGTCGGATAATCCACTAACGTGTTTCTAATTTATCTTGAATTACATCACGATTAATCGGAAATTACATTTCTCCTCGTAAGTTATATAATTTTTGTACGAGGTTTTTTTTAACTTTGCTCATTATATTTAAAAATAAAACGATCATTCCGATAGCTTCTTTTCATTTTGACATATCGGGCCATACGTACGTTTTATGCTAGATTCGTTACACCGATGATATGAATAACTTAATATTCATAACCGAAACCTCGTAAAGAACGCCCGTGATTGTTCCTTTGAGAGATCCCGAACGAGCTTCGAACCAGATGATATTCTCTCGATCGACTCTCTTCGGTGTAGATATACACATATACGCAGTACCTCTTTCGTAGTATAAATTCTTATATATACATATACATATACATATACATATATATAGAAAGGGAAACGATCGGTTGCTCTTCGAGCGTTCACGAACACGAAAAAATCACGGCCCGCTTAATTACTTCCGTGTTGGCGAGTCGACTCGGTGGAACAAAGAGGAATCTTTTCGCGCGATTCTGTTTTTCTCGTCGAATTGTCGCAGAAATACGACTTATTTGACGTGAATGCGAAAGAAGAAAAAAGAGAGGGAGAAAAGAGAGAGAGAGAGAGAGAGAGAGAGAGAGAGAGAGAGAAAACGCTATTGTCTAGCAAGCGCGGCAAAGTATTCCTTTGATGCAAATTGACGTATCTTTTTTCAGAACCTGTCTCTCTCTTTCTCTTTCTTTCTCCAATGGCATTCTGAATAACGATCAAAGGTCGTTGCGCGGTATCTTTAAATTCCGCCATTTTATTTCGAATAATAAAGCTGCGTGGTTCGTTTTCCGACAAACCCGAACTCCATTTCTCTCTTTCTTGATTTCTTTCCTTCTTTTCCTTTACGTTATGAAGCATCTACTTTACTAACAGGCTTTTGATTAAAGAATTCTACGTTGGCTCGACCAGAATATACGAATATTCTTTTTTATTTTATTTTATTTTATACCCTAAGAAAAAGAAATCCTTCATTTCCTGTCGAGAAAGCTGCAAAATAAATGTTGGAAAATTGAATAAAAGGTAAAACCTTTCGATCAATGTGTCTGTAAATCGAATTATCGTTAGGTGTGGTCACGAGTTAGATTTTGTGGGTCGAAAAAGCGAGGAGCAACAAGAAACGTCTTGCCAAGGCCGAGAGAGATCAGTTTCCTCGTTAAATCTTGCAACGTTCAAGCTGGCAGAGCTTACATGCCTTCTCTCTCTCTCTCTCTCTCTCTCTCTCTCTCTCTTACCACATTACAACTTTACCTCTACCCATTTACTCGTTCCTTCCTACCTAAACACCTTCGGAACGCAAGCAACCATCTCGCTGCCATAATAGTCGTACTCTACTACTACTATTTGTTCGAACATAGGAATCGGTCTCCAGCGTAGCTTCTAATTTTATAGACGCATAACAACAAAGATTATTCTCTCCTTCGCGAAAACGATCGACTCGCAAACGTTCCGAAGTGCTAATTGCAGTAGCTCGGTACCACGTTGCCTTTCGGAATAACGCCACTCGTGTGGCCCGATATAGCGTCGTTCTATGCTCGTTATAATCGAATTCATGACATCCATTACATTCCAAGTTTTAACGATCTGGAAGAGTAGTAAGTACCTACATTACGTTACCGTTAGATATATTTTCTTCTTTCAGCATTACACACGAAATATTTTATATTTTCGAAGCTGTGTTTAATTAAATCTGTACGTTTGACCATATTTATTTGGGGAGCTCGGGTTAATTATGAATTCGAATTCTCAATAACGTAACCTAAATATTGAACGATCGATACTATTTATACGTGTATCTTTGCGAACTGATTAATTCTATAGTTATTTATTATTATATACACCATTCATCTATCCATTTCTCTAACGTATACATCCCAATTGAATATCAACGCATAGAACACGTAATTGATGCTGATCATCACCGAGCTCTAATTCATGAAATTTTACTGGAAAACAATTACGGATAATCATCATCCATCGCAGAACGTAGAACAAGCAACGGAATCGACCTCAACGACGAGTACGACCACGACGACGACGGTGGCCGCGACTCCCTAACAGACTACTCGTCGATTTAACGAGTAGGTACTTTGAGGAAAGTTCTCGAATGCAAGCGTATGGGAATATTAACAAGGCCCATTGTCTTCGAAATGCTAATTGGCAGGCGTGTACACAGAGTTATGAAGTTCGAACGATTCTACTTTCTCTCTATTCCTTCCCACTGTTGATAGTAACCCAGCTCCATCTCCGCTTACTGAAAGATAACAAACGTTTTGGAGTTTACACGAGGTCGGAACTGACAATGAATGACGTTGGGGCATCGCTGCAGAAGTAAGTAAGGCTTTCGTACGAGCTACCGCGAAAGCTCGTTTCTAGGTTGGTCGTATCGACTGTCGCGTAATCCGTTGGACTCACCGAATACCGGAGAAGGACTACGAAGGAGGCTTTGCTTGCCTGCACGAGCCAACCGACCGTCTCGAATCTCAATTCGAAGCGAAGCCGACTGGTGGCCGTGTAACACGATGGCGAAGAGTGGAGAAAGAGAGAAGGAGTTTGGAGGGAGGACAACGAACGATGTCAGATACAATGTACCTCCTTTTATTACAAAGTTTCGGGAACGGGAAGCGTCGCTGATTATTATGCACCTAACGTCGTCATATTCTATTACCGTTTCTGCCGGCTACAGACGCCATGACTTTCTCTCTCTCTCTCTCTCTCTTTCTCTCTCTCTTTCTCTCTCCTCAGTCTCTATCTCGAACGAACAATCCACGATGTTGTATCGTAGTAGTCTACGTCAACCTTCGACTATTCCAGGAGGACAACAGGAAGACGGCTAGGATGGTGGCTAGGTCTCGAGGGTGGGGCTGGAGATGACATCGATATTCTCTCTCCGTCTCTTTCTCATTTTCTCTCTCTCTCTCTCTCTCTCTCTCTCTTTCTCTGTTTCCTCCCAGGCAAGTCTGCTGAAGCGTCGCGTGCGTTTCCATGCCGGGCGATATCAACGAAAGTTCGTGGCGGAGTAGCGTCGCGACACGGCAGACATCGCCCGTCGACGACACGGACTCCGGAACTGCGGCTGATTATCGCTCGACATCGGCTTATAGCGAACGTAGAAGCGTGCGAATACGACGGCTGCTCGAATCGTTACCGCTTCGCAACTTTTCCAGGCATCCTCCCTCTCCTACCACCCCTTCTCACTCCTCTTGCAGAGATTAGATACGTTCGCCACGAAAGTGGCTTTCCGCTGCTGTTCGATATTTTTTTTTTGTATCTTTCTCTGTCAGAGTATCGCGTCTGCGGTGATTAATCGAAAGAGGAAGGGGAGATACGATCGAGAAGAAATGTCATATCTTTCTCAAGAAACGAAATGCCTTGAGAAATGAGAATTTTTCGAAAATAACCAATAGGGTTCGTTGCGACGATGACAAGTAAGCGAGACATTGTTAATACATTTTTTCCTAGCTCTATGACCATATATATATATATATATATATATAAAATTCCTCCAAAATATCCAATCCCTCTAAAATTTCATTTCATTCGCGATAAGTCCTTATCATAGCAATTTCAAATAATTCCGTCGAGCGTGAAAGAAGATCGACGCCTTATCGGAGCCAAAGCGAGGATTACTCGCTGCATCGTGCAACGAGTTTCGAGGCCCTCGAAAATTCGAAACTTTGTTCACGTGCCGTGGTATATGGACGCGGAGTAGCAGGACTAGGTACTCCTCTTTGCAAAGCCAGTCAGTAAGGAGGAGTTTCGTACCAGTCGGTCCGACTCTCTCCTCTTCGATTAGCTCGGCGTTGCACGCACGCACCGTGCTATTAGCTCGCGACACGACATCCTTTCCGTCTTTTCGCTACGCTTCCTTTTTCCACCGAGACTTTCCTTTCCCGTTTAATTACACAGACCCCGTTATTTATAACCACCGTTCAAACTAAACTACTTTCTTTCCCTCGTTCTGTCTCTGCCTTCTTATGGGACGGAGGTATGAGTTGGGTGAAGAACGCCGACCTTTTCGTGATCGTTGAAAGGTTAATTCTTCTGTCTCCAGTCTCGACGTAAAGAATGGTACGGATGTATGTGTTTTATACATTTTTATTGATATTAAGTTAGAGCTTCTGTCTTTTTCTTTTTTTTAAATATTAGCTTACCATTACCGTGCACGTAATTTATTTAGTAACTTTTTCGAAGGGTTTAGTAAGAATTTCGATTAGACGGAAACATTTACTAAATCGATCTGATCCCAACCAATTAGCTATTTTATGGCAAATTTTAGTAATTTTTTAACACGTTCGTTGTCGAGAAAATTAAGCAACTTTTCCATGGGGGCCATACGTTTGTTTAAAGAAAACAGTAAAACTTCCTAGAATTGTGTTACTTTTCTTGTGTACCTTCAGCACCGAGCAAAAGCAGTTTTAATATAATTAAAAAATAAAGTATATTATAATAGAAACATTCCATAAATAGGGAGTATTGTATTTGACAATGCCGGTATGTTTGCCTATCCTACGTATAATATATGTATGTACATACTAGATAGCAGTCGCATACGCGGCTTTTCTCTCCCGCGAATAAAAGAAGTCACGGAAAGTTTCCGCATCCCAGATCGAAACTCGGCCACCCTTTCGTCCCTCGTGTCCGCATTCCCCTTTCTCTATTTTTCCCTCTATCCTCGTATAAGTCTCCGAAACACTGTTCCGAAGCGTAAAGCGATATTATCGCTTTTTCTCTTTTTTTTCGCGAATTGATAAAAATTTGGCAGTAAACAAATGCGTGCGTCATTTTTGTGGCATAAACTTAAACCAAAAATGAACTTTTTTTTTAGATAACCGTACAAAAAACATAACACATACAACAAAATTAAAGAAGTATAGCGACATCGAAATGCACGGTGCCAACTATCGTTGCTACTTAACGCGCGACTTCCGCACATTAACTCGCTCGATATTCGTCAAGTCGCGCGTTCGATTGGCGTGGGCCGTTTATTCGGCAAATTGAAATTAGTTAACGCTCCGGTAAAGCGAATCCGTGAATATGTATATACATATATGTATGTATGTATAATACGTACATATATCGAGAGAGGTAGTTAGTTCTCAATGCGCAACTCCGCATGATTTAACCCTTAAATGCATATTATTGCTAAATATTTACGCAGGAGATTTTGTTTGCTTATTTCTTCTTGTTGTAAGCAATAGAAAAAAAATTGAAGGACATTAGAAATTTAGCGGGATCTTTTTACTATTGTACATACATCATCTTTTTATCTTAACGTGTAAAACACCGGACCCTACTGAATATCGACGTTACATGCATATTCAATCACTAATAGTTATTTGATCTACGAATTTTTGAAAAATGCACATTTCTACAAAACTCATAAATATGTCGTCGTTTTAGGTAAAGTTTCAGGCAAGACATCCCGCGCTTTTTCGTGCTAATATACAAAATATCTTTTTATCTCGATACAAAAATCATGCATTTAAGAGCTGATAAATTGCAATCGATAATTGCCGGATATCGCGTACACGCTTCTATATGTTTCGTTGAGAAATTTTCTCTTCTCCTGTTACATTAGGCGTAGTAGCTCTGCAAACATTGCCGAGATCACTAGAGAACAGCACCATCGTTTGTTACTTTCGAGTAGTTTGGTAAACCTCGAGGAAGTCGATCGGACACGATCAAAGGTCGATCGAAGTTCTGTTCCTTAGAAGCGCTTTCATGCGTATCGTGTTGAAAGGGAACCGTGGAAAAGAAGAAGATAGATAGATAGATAAAAGGAAAGAGTGAAAAGGACGAGAAGCTTCGAACCGCTATCCTCTTCTTCGTACATGCTTTGACGATGAAAGTGCATTTTAACGCAAGGAACGTCGAGGAACCGAACCAGGTAATACTAATTGTTTTTTTCTATCTCTCTCTCTCTTTCTCTCTCTTTCTCTTTTAGTATCGTACTCACGCGTACAAAAAGGGTGAAAGACAAAGAGAGAAAGAGAAGCGTGTCCGGTTGTATACGCGTGCGTGTACATAAAAGAGAGAGAGAGAGAGAGAGAGAGAGAGAGAGTAAGATAAAGATAGATAGATATATAGATAGATAGATAGACAGATAGATAGATTGATAGATAGATGGCCAGAGTAAGAGTGAGCGAGAGAAAGAAAGGGAGGGAAAGAGCACAAGAGCTGTGGCAGGAGCTATTGAAAGCGGCGTATTCAAGCGTACTGTATTGAACGGCAACCACATTTCGAGCTATTCCAACGGAGTAGAGTCCTTTTATATGCTTCGTGTGCTCGCCTGGGTTCGTTGGTCAATCCGTCTGCGGATGAGGTAGACAGCCATATCCTCCCCCCCTCTCTCTCTCACTCACTCTTTCTAATTTCGTATCTCCATCTTTTTCTCTCCCTCTCGCTATAAGTTCCCCTTACTCGGACTTTAACTCACCCAACGAGCGAGTCTCACTCGCGCGCTCGTGAAACGGCCAAATAAGCCCCCGGCTATTTTTTTACGGCGCGGAGCCGTTAAGCGGAGAAACGTCGCGTTCCGCGAGATCTCGAAAGAATCGACGAGCTTCGCTACCGACGAACACGTATGTATGTATCTATGTATGTACATACGGTATATACGTACATACGTTTGTTACGAGTACGGAGGATTAAAGGGCGGAGTAAAACGTATGTACGATTCTGAGCTTTCGAGATGGGGTGGATGGGAGTGGTAGAAAAGGGGTGGAAGGAGACACTTGGATCGCGTTTTATTCGCGACAACGATATCGGCTTTGCTATCCTTCCTTTCTCTCTTCCGCCCTTTCCCTCTCTCGTTCTCATTCTCTCTCTCTCTCTCTCTCTCTCTCGCGCGCGCGCGCTCTCGCTCGCTCTCGTATTTGTCTTTAACGACGGAGAGGCCGTCAGCGACAATGGGATTTGCGTTCGTGAATTTTTCTCTGCGAAAAGTTCTTGTTCCTATCGGGCCCTTTGTGACGGTAAAAGTTCAGAAAGAAAAAGAGATGCTGGTTATGCCACGACCCGTGCGTTTATCGCGATTTTCTTTAAACGCCACGATCTTTATTCGCTTTTGTAATATCCGACGCGATCTACCTCGATGCATTTTTCTATCTTACGTCGAAATCGTTTGCGAAGCGTACGCATTCCTTTTTATTATTTCGCGGATAGTTAAAGAGAATGGCGGATTGTGCGAGGGAAAAGTACGATCGTCTATGCGACAATGGCCTTTGGAATTTTATATTACAATCATTTGAGATATCCCGAGAAGGATGAATTGCCCTTCGTAATTCGCGCGTCTTCGAGTTTGGATACGCTTCGAAGCCGCTAACTGCAATTATTGCGCCGAGGCTTCTTCGGATTAAGTAAGAGTCGAACTCCGAAGCGAGTGAGTAGGAGAAGATAATTAAATCGACGTAAACTAGAACCCGCTATACAATGTGCCCTATTGTATTATACCAAGGCTTTTCCATCGATCTCCGGTATGGTTCCCTCTCTCTCTCTCTCACACACACACAAACAATTAAACTCACGTAGATGGTACAATATACGCTTGACTTGAAATTGCAAGCGAGTTATCGGGTTCTCTCTCTCTCTTTCTCTGTCTAGTTTCAGATGGTGCTTTAAATCTTATAAAAGAAAGAATTTCAACGCTACCTTGAACGAACGACGGAATTTCAATTAATCCGTTTCGAAAAAGAAGAGAAAAAAATCTTATCGCTAATAGCTCCGCGTTCGGGTTGCCGTTCTCTTGTAACTACCACAATGAAAACAATGCGACTTGGCTCACAAAGGGTACGTTTTTCTTTCTTATAAAGATTCTTCATAGCGCGAGGAAAAATGTTATTTTAAAGGGAATTTTATATTCGCGTTTAACTTTTCAAAAATATTTAAACAAACCATAAATAAACCGTTGGCCAGAAACTTAATTCTTCGAACGCGTGAAACCGGATTCGCAAAAGTAATATTCCATGTTTTAACAATATACCTTTATTGGTTATCACGAGAATAATAAAAAAAAAAAAAATATCGATCGTTACCCTATTTTGCAAGTGGTCGAATAATATCGAAAATGATCGATTAAACGTAGATATCGTTTGACGAGTCATCGAGCCGTCCAAAAGAAAACAAGATTCCGTTTGAAAATCCCTCCAATCGGCTCTGAAAAGTTCTATCCTATAAGCTCCGGGAGTGCGGTACGGTGGAAAGCCGAGGTCTAAGAGGAAGGCTAACAGGTTTCTTGGGGTTTGAATACGGCAGTAGAGCGGAGAACTGCAGAAACAGAGAGAAAGAGAAGGAATGAGAGAGAGAGAGAAAGAGAGAGAGAGAGAGAGATTCGTCTCATGGTCCTCCATCGTCGAGCGAGAGAGAAACTTGCTCGAAATTACCCGGGAGCGAGAATTTGAAACGGCACGTAGCAATTCCGATAAAGCTCCCATTGTTTGGTCATCGCCAGCCGGTTTTCGCTCGGATTACTCGTGAACTTGATGTGGCTGCGCTCGAGGATTCTCAAAGTTTCCTCGTGATTTATATTTAACGTCAGCTTACCAGTCGCTCGAGCAACGGTCCGTTCCGCCGTCGTCGACAACGACGACGACGAAGACGACGAAGACGACGAAGACGACGACGACGACGAGGATGGGAGAGTGAGAGAGCGAAAGACCGATAAAGTAAGAGAGAGAATGAAAGAGAAAGATGGAGTCAAGATGGATTCGCGTAACACCAAGTAAGCGACATTTAGATTGCTCTTTGCTGTACGTCACCGGAGCGCTTCTCGCTTGAACGTCGCCCTTAATCGTAATAACGCTTACAAAAGCTTTTCGAGCTTCTGAGAGAGCCGGAGAAGAAGAATTATTTAGTGTAAATATTCTTTACTCGGTACCCCTTACTTTCGTCTTTTCCAAACGATCTTAAACGCTCGCTTATCGCTTTAATTATCCAGTTTTCTTAAATAATAAAATAAATTCGCAAGCTTTATCATGAATGATAGAAAAAATGTGCATTTAATTGTCAGAAAATAAAAATATTCACCAAGGTAAGTAAA
>JAIFRP010000021.1:9027327-9037981 GCA_032403825.1 Odynerus spinipes | reverse complement strand
GCGCGTGTTGAAACGTTATTAGCCAAAGGACCACCGCCATAATAATTTTCTTCTCTCGGAATGGGCGAGGTCAGATCTTAATCTAACAAACGTTCCACGGAGGTATAGCCGCTACTTCTCATAATTGCACGCGGTAACCGCAATTCCAACGTTGCATCATCGAAAAGTGTATTTCTTCGCGTGAGCATCAATTTGCTGCTCTTTCGACTAATAATAAAGATGAGTCGATTGAAGAGGAAATTAAATCAGCGAAGCTCGTTGATTATAGGTACGGCAAGCAGGACGTAAATACGAGAGAAATTTATTTATCTACCGATATAAACGGATGGATAAATACATTTATTAAATAATCAATGCACGAGTATCCATAAATAAAAATTGATAACGAGTCGATATCTGTAAGTCTACGGTCGAACCGTCTCGGGTCTTCCCCCTCCCTCCTCGCTATCTCTCTATCGCTATCTTCGTAATATTTCCTCCTTATTTACCCGAGTTTCGAGAAAATGTAAAGAAGCGAGGAGCTACAAAGGATAGAAGACGGCGGTCGATGGAAAAGAAGAAAGCATATATGTATGCGATATCCCTTTGACCTGAAAAAGACGGAGGAGCAGCACGCCCTTCCGATATTGGAACGGACGCAAATTTGTCTCGGAAACTTTCATACTCCATTCGCAAAGATTATAAAGTAGGAGATGGAGGGTAGGCGATCGATGATCGGTACGAGGAGAGGACTAAGGAGGAAAAAGGAAGAAGAAAAGAAAATTGTTGCTATAAAAGGGGGAAAGTAGCCATTACGGCTATCTTCTACGTATCGTATTTAAAAAAAAAAGTTCGGACGAGGAGTGGCATTGTTTGTGGTATATTTAAAGTCTAAACAGAGGGAAACGTTCGAGACGGCACCCCTTACCACTCTCTCCCACGCCCCCCCCTCTCTCTGTCTTCCTCTTGCTTTCGACTACGCGGCGTATGCCACTGGAAAGATATTACGCCGTCGGCGGTACGAATTATGAGCTACAAATGAAAGGGGAGTGAAGAGGGCCTACAACGACGTCGAGGACGACAAACGAGAGGTGCCTCGCCGCTGGTCTCACCAGAAGCAAAGAGAGAGAGAGAGAGAGAGAGAGAGAGAGAGAGAGAGAGTGAGAGAGAGAGGTAAGGGGGTAGGAGTAAGGTCGAAATAATTCCGAATGCGTGGGTCAAACAGACAGTCTAAGGCTTCTTTATTGCCAGGTCAAAGGAAATCCCAGGAGCGGATCGGGGAACACAAAGAAGTGGATTTTACGTGTCTGCCTGTCTTTTACTTCGCGAGAGGAGGCCGGAGAATTTTTACAGGGGGAATACGAACCAAGCCAGCCAGCCAGCCAGCGAGTGTGTGTGTGTGTGTGTGTGTGTGAGAGAGAGAGAGAGAGAGAGAGAGCGAATGCTCTCCAAACGGAGAGAATATTGAAAATATTTTACGTCCTCCGAGAGCTCAGGATTCCATAAGGGGGGATAAAATACAGACGAAGAAAAAAAGTAAGAACTATAGTTCATTGATGGGGTTTCGTGCAGCTACGACATAACGAATATAACGAATTAATCGCGCGATCGAGATCGGACCAATCGAAACGGCTTTTTAAGACGTTCCTCGATCACCGTCACAGTCCCACACCCCTTCGTCGAGAGGTTTTCTTCGGAAAAGGGAGAATACCAATCCGAAAAGTCTGATGGGCTACCATTCTCCAAAAGAGGTCAGCTCGGCGTAGCTCGTTGACGAATGGTCGGCCCTTTCCGCGATAATGCATGTTCTCATATCAACGCGAAGAAACCACGTTGCTTTTCGAAAACGTCATTCGGAAGTTCTCGATCACCCTCGAGTAGGTAGAGCTATAGGTCTCACCCTTTGCCTCGCCGCGCCATACCAATGCCGTGGTACGATTCACCAAGAACTTTCTCTCTCTTTCTCTCTCTCTCTCTCTCTCCCCCTTCCCGCTGACGTTCTTGATCCCAACGAATTTTTACCTCTTTCAAAAGGTAATGGAAAGTTCGATTTTCCCGCGTGCGAGATCGCTCGACGGGTCAGCGCTGTCAGGTTACGCCTCAAATTCTTCACGCTCGGTCTAACAAATTCTAGGCTGTGATGTCGCTCTTCCGCTCGCCCCCGCCCCTCTCGTTTTTTTCATTCCCATTCTTATTTTAACACGTTACCGTATCGCGTGGTGAATTATCGGTGTCCCGTGTTGGATTTTTGCTTCGTGGGATTTGATGTTTTGAATGTTACCAAAAATGTGATTGCGAAATATGTATGCGATAAATTGCAATATTGATGTAACGCGGAACGGTATTAGAGATTTTTCTTTTGTTTAAACGACGAATGAACAAATGATACTTCTTGTGTATTTCTCTTTCTCTTTAGAAACAATAGCCTAATCAGGAGAACAGCGATCGACTCGGGAGGAGTACGATTTTGTTAACTTTATTATACCTGTCTCTCTCTCTCTCTCTCTTGCACGCACGCATACACATAGCTCGAACTTGCCATCCTGAAAATGAAGTACTAACGACTCATTGACTTGACACACGGTTATTAACTTCCCAGCAGGTATTAGTCGGCGACAGCTGGAGGAACAAGGATGATGTCATTGACACCGAGTGAAAACGCGCTCGAACACGCTCGAACGTTGCGCGCATGCTCGCTTGCTCGATGAAACGCAACAAAGCAGTCGTGACTACGTATCAATGAAAGGCACACAAATTGGCAGCGATTTAATTAAATATCCGTGGAATGGAGCATCGAGTGCTGAGAGATATAGAATTGAAAAGGGAGCAAAGGGCGAAAGTTTCGAGCCGCTTTCGATGGATAGGGAGAAAAGCAAATGGTGGAGGTGGAGGAGCAAGATGGAACGAGCAACGTCATACGCACTTCGCCTGTATGACCGACGTGGTCGCTGTGTGCCCGGTCACGTCTGCCCGGTCGAACTGTTCAAAAGAATTGCAAGTCCATCCACGTAACATAAAATATAGTAAATCGGGCAGAGAGTAATGCCCCGCTCGTAAATAACATGACATATGTTCGTAGGAGGCACGGCTGGCATGCACGCGGTAAATCTTCGGTAGCCCGAAAACGATCGATATTCGTGTTCGGTTTAGTAGCTCCCGTGATACCGAGCTCGGGAGCGCCACCTCACGAAAAATCGATCGAATTTCAACACTCGCGGGATTTTTGAATCCTCCTCGTGCGTACGTACCTACTTTGATCTGAATTTTCTCAGCTGAGAGATATATCTTTTTAGGGTTCGTTATTTTACCATCGGTCGATAGGACATTTTGACATAGGCGAAGCTTTTTTACGGGAAAGAAAAGTCGCGTGTCTATCACGATCGATTGGTCGGTCCTCTTTGTAAGTTTCATCGACGATCGTTCGAAGCATTGTCCGCCGAGGGAACTATGCGAGAGCTTTAAATGGAAAAGCGATGTATCCAACGAAAACGTAAACATGTGTATGATATATTTATGTATATTCATATATAAATGTGGGCACTTCGTTGAGCGTGTAAAGCTCCTTTAACGGTCACACCCACAACATCTTAGTGAATTCATTTAGAAAGTTATCGCACGAAAAGTCAAGGCACGAACCAAAGGATCATCCTTGCAGCAACGTCGCGACGTTCGCGAGGATTTGAGAACGTGATTGAGCTTTTCCCTTCGACCGA
This sequence comes from Odynerus spinipes, assembly GCA_032403825.1. NCBI lineage: Eukaryota > Metazoa > Arthropoda > Insecta > Hymenoptera > Vespidae > Odynerus > Odynerus spinipes. Next base: position 9,034,289 of record JAIFRP010000021.1, on the reverse strand, counting down.
AAAGCGTCTTACCGCGGACCACGAGTAATAATTCAGCGAAAGATTTTCTAGACCCTCGTTAAGAATTCCCTCGTATATCGAAAATAAAATCCGTATGAGAATATCGAAGGCACGAACGCGATTAAAAGTTGAAATTCCGGAAATTTAATGATTGCCCGGAAATCTTAACGTCTACCCACCCTGGAATTTATACTACTTTGAAAAAGTTGAAGGAGAGAAACGAGAAAGCGAGAGGGTAAGGTAAGGGTTTGATTCGCGATCACGTCTTTCCTGGATGTGGTTGAAAGCTGACAAGGGTTCGGCCCAGCACCGATCAACGTCACACGCCGCTTTTCGCAAAGTTTCGAACGAAAACGCGATTCGCGGTAGCCTTCCCACATTTAGGTGTGAGTGCTCTCGGGGTAACGTGGTTCCCTCGTAAATCGAAATAGTTTCCTTGATAAGCTTGTAATCCGCACGCAGCGCACGCGCACGTTTCCTCCGATTCCCCCTACCCCACCTGACGCCTCTCTCACTCTTTCTCAGTTACGTTTTCATTTAAGTTACCTGCGTCGAACCGAACGTTCGTTAACAACATTATCAGTAGTTAGCATTATTGCATTCTAATTGGATTAAACTTCAGCCTGACGACGTTTTCGAGTCAGGCTAACGAAGTCACTTTTAGGCTGACGCGAAATCCTCTCTACCTTAGATAGGAAGGCATTTTTTCTCTCTTTCTTCTTCTTTTTCTTCTTCTTGTAACACGAAGCATATAATATAAGATCTCATTTCTCGCTAAGAGGCGGCACAGTCACGGAGAAATGCAAATTTCTGATCCCACGTGCTATAAAACGACACGCTCGACCATCCGAATGGATGGAGGAAAAGTGGGGAAAGTTAGGGTCGGCATCGTCAAACCGAGAGATAACAATCGCTATCCCGGTCATTACGGTAAACCTTATTTAATTTTACGTTCCGCCTCGTTCGGCTAACTGTCACGTGAAATTTCCTTCGGACGCGATTAAGCCCCCCGGATTCGACGCGAGATTGATTAAAACTGGCCCCTTCGTTTTAACCCAAATCGTCGTAGCGCCACTCGGAAATTTAACGAGCCTTTCGATCGAGCCTGCACTTTTGAACGGGAACTCGGACGAACAGAACGAAATCGAACCGTGCCTCATATGATTTCCCTTTGAACCCACTTCAAGATTCGAGCCAAAATTTACACCACGGGCATTAAAGTTTCTCGCGATAGAATATAAAAAAGATACAAATAAATAAAACTAAAAGAGGAGAAAGGATAGATTCGAAAATTCGATCGTTTTCCTAGCTTCTACTCGTGGCTGCCTTCTCTTAGCGCAGCGAAAACACGAAACAATTGCAATTTCGAAGGGCCATGAAACTCGTTCGTATTGTGGACCCTCTATAAATAGTTAATAATGACCTCTTTCCCGTCGTTCTCTCTGTACACGTGCATGCTTCGCTTTCCGCTCGCGAATTTCTGTTAACGGCTAGTGCTAACGTGCTGCTGGTGGTATTAGTAGCGGTGGTTGGTGGTGATGGTAGCGACATGGGGCAACAGCAGCTTCATCACCCGATTTCGCAATTATCGAAGAAATAAGGGGACAATTGCATTTGGCTGCGACAAATCGCTCTGCCGAGTTCTCCTCCCTTTTCTCTCTCTCTTTCTCTGTCTAATACATATACCTGCTACGGTTATACGGCACGAAACTAACACACCGACGGAGAAATAGAGGCAAGCAATGGCGGTAGACTGTAGAGAAACATATACACGAAACAAACGCACACGTAAACGCTGGAAGAGAAATAGACGCACACGGTGTTAAACAGCAGGACACACTCGCTCGCGTATACAAAGACATACGTGTAAGAGAGTAAACTAGGGAGATCGGTAACGAGTGAGTGAGTGAGAGAGAGAGAGAGGAGGGGTTAAACAAAGCAGGAAACGTAATATGAAGTTCCAGGTAATCGAGAGTACTAATCCAACGAGTCGATAATCGTTACATCCGACCGACGAAGTTATGCCGATCGTCGATCGAGCGCTGTGTCGCGCGGCAATTTTAATCGATTTTACTTCCACGCTAACTACCATCGCTACCACCACCGGAGACCGGAGCGTCCAAACGCTCGCCGAAAAGCCGTCGTGTAACCGACTAACGTATGGAACGAACTCACGCGATTGATGTATCGCGTCGACGAAAAGCGCCGTGCGGTGACCATTCCGACTGTTGATTTTTCTCCGGTTACGCGACGTCAAAAAATTTGATCGATTTGGGAATTCGCTGCTACGAATGTTTTATTTTTCTCTCTTTTCTCTTTCGATGTACGCGCGCGTGCCTTTTTGTAAACGCGAAAGCGTAAGACCTCATAATCGAGTGACATTTCGATGACGCGATTTCGAATCGAACAAAACTTATAAATACAAAAAAAAGGATAGACGAGTAAACGTTAGAAATATTCATTAAATTGTATTTACCAACTTTTATCAACTCGCGTTGTAGCCGTCTAATATATTACTTATAACGAGATCCAAAATCATGAAATACATACTTTCTGACATCATCCGTCGGTGCATAATTATGATGTATATTACAATACATACTAGTATCGTGGTTTATCGGTAACTCACGCGGCTTGAATAACGAATCGCATAAAATTCATGTGGCGTGGAACGTGTTAATAACGATGGCAAACGAGCTACCCACGAGCAAATAAGAAATGTTGTACCATTAATTCCATAAAAATACAGAACGCCCTTCGCAAGAATGTTAGCATCGCTTCGATACCTTCTATTCTACTATTTTTAGATCCAGACCGTACCTTCTATTTTTCATCATCGTCATCGTTTCAAGCTTTATCACGAGAGTACGTTAATAATAGATCCAATATCGTGTTGCAGATAACCTTTCGAAGCAAGCAACAATGAATAGCACAAGTCTCGTGTTGCGTAATATACCGATAACATTTATCCGAATCTATTTAATTAGCGAGATTGCTCTTGGAAAGGATAGACGTAGTAGAAGACACGGTGTACCTATACGTCCGAGGGTTGGGCAAGAAATGGAACGGAAATACGAAAGCCTCGTGATGTATGTGGACGACGTAGAAAAGCGTCCCCCACTCCTCCTACCTCTCTTTTGAATATAATTGGTCAATTTAATAAAGGCGTGTAGGGGGGGGAGACGACTTGATCGAAGAGTACCTACAGCCTACGGAGATTCGAGCGTTCTTCGGAAACTGAGACTTTATTATCTCTATTGGATCGTCCTTCAAAAAGTTGGACCTTTACGGGAGATAAAATCGCCGTACGTGTTATAGCGCGACAACGCGCGAGGTAGGTACATTTATACGAATGAGCTGGCAGGGATATCGGGGTCGTAATGTACCAGACATCGAGCGAGCGAGCGAGCGCGCGCGCGCGCGCGAGAGAGAGAGAGAGAGAGAGAGAGAGAGAGAAAGAAAGAGCCTAAGTGAAACGAATGTACGTAGTTTCCGGGTACAGTTCCACAGGACATTGTAACGGTGTCAACTTTGTCCATTAACCATCGATTCCACTCGGTACTTTGGTCAACTGGGCTAAAGTATTTACCCTTCCTCACTACCCAAATTTTGAGTTGAACGCGACACGGTATCTTTCGCACGCTGGATCCCTTTTTTGTGTTTTTTTTACAATAACTACCACCTACGTGCCGTTTCCTTTTTCCTATGTATTTATCTCTCTCTCTCTCTCTCTCTCTCTCTCTCGCGCGCGCGCGCTTTCCTTTCCTAACTGCACACGTTTTTTATTCTTTTCTCCTGCACCATCGAGTTTTTTCTTATTTTCATTTTCGCCCCAACTACGCTCGACCGGGCCAGCTTCCGCGAATTCTTAATTACTCGACTGCTAATGAAATATCGTAAGGGGAGCGGAGTGAGAAAGCACGCACCGTAAGTCTTTGCTATACTTGCTCCTCCTCCTCCTTCCCGTCGTAGTCGTCGTCGTAGTCGTCGTCGTCGTCGCCGTGTTATTGATATTCCGCGTTGCCGTAGCAAAAGCTTGGAAATGAGCAAAAAACGTGAAATCCTTTTTTATTTTATTTTTTTTTATTATATGTATGTGTATATACATATATAGTTTTCTATCCCTTCTCGACTTCTCCCTTCTATACTTCTCTCGACTTTCAATAAGATATATTTTACAATATTAATTCGATTAATTAATTCTCCTGCGATCGATAGTCTAAACTTTGTTACACCTTTTAAACCATCGCGAAAAAACACATAAAACCTAAAAGAAAAGAGGACAGCAAGTTTTGATTAAATTGCCTTGGGGAACGAATTACGAAAGTGATAAAAAGTAAAAACAACGATTGGTATAAAAAAAATGTTTTCTTTTTTCTTTAAAATCCTGCCAAAAATGATCGTCCATATGAAGATTAAAAGTAGCGTAGAAAACAAACGACAAAGGGGAAGGAAAGAACGAACAGCGGTCAAATCCGTTCGCGCTAATGATCAATCTCGATCGTCCGTATCACAAAGCGCAAATTGGATGACGTAACAAAGGATCTTCCACGCTAAACATCGTATAACGCCCGTAACGCTCGGCTCGAAGTCATTATAGCTCTCCCTCTCTTCATTTATACATATATGTATGCTCGTATGCATATACGCATATACAATACACGCGCGTACATAACACGCGTACAATAGAACAACACACAACGTTGCAACGCGATCCGCAGTAACAGCCACAAACTCCAAAGCGAATCTGGTTGTGCCTCGAGTGCTCTGCAAAATAGCGAGCCGGCGACCATTTACCGTTACGTAGCATTTATTTATCGCCTACAAATATTACGATCGTTTTTCAGTGCCTGAACGACGAGCCAGCCGCGAGGCCGCGACCCGCATAAACAATCGTTTTCGGTGCAGTAAATTAGATCGATATCTTTGCCAACGCGTTTTAACGGGCTTTAACGCTTTCCGCGAAATCCGCTTTGGTCGAGATAAGAAGACGAATTCGTATATAAGATGAATGAACGGGTCTTAATGTGTGTGTGTGTTACGAATACACGCGTCTGAGTAATGTGTGTTTGCATGTGTGTATGCTTTGTACGTAGATTTATAAAAATACAATATATAAAAAATAGAAAATAATATATTATATAAGAAATATATAAAATTAAAAATTCAAGATATCCAAGATATAGATATATTTATAACTACTAATCTCTAGATCTATAGATTTAAATATAGTTAGTTATAGATTAGTAGATAATCTAATAAGTACCTAAAGAGCGGAATTTCATATAATTTTACGACAGAACCGCACACATCCGATCCGAGTAGAGCCGATTGAAAAATCCGATCAAAACCCTTTGAAAATGTTCATAAATACATTTATTCCCATTTATATTCGTAAACAATACAAAAGAAAGTTCGCGGATTATAGATATTGTTATTGAACGAAAAATAAAAGAGCGAGATGCTGCCGGGGTCGTAGTTCATCGTAACGCGTTCGTTCCCACTCTGGTATTTCTCATCTCGAGGGAGGTGTATATAAACAAGAACCTTAATAAAGCGATATTCTCTCTTTCGCATTAACTCGCATTATGATTACAAAGTGTTACTCGGCGGATTACGGCTCGCGTGCCTCTCGCGTGCGATTCTTTTTCCCCCAAAGGCACGCTTTGTTCCTCGAATAATTATGAAACGACGTGCTAACCGGATCATTCTGGGCTGGCGAACGCCTACCAAAGTGTTCGCTTCTTTTTTTTCCTTTTCTTTTACTTTACTTCCTTTCAAAATTGTTTACTTTCGAGTGGAAAACGGTCGGTTCAATGGCGTAAACGCGCTAGAAACGAGTCTTTGTTTATCTTTCTTTTCTGTTTTACACGTAAAATTTGAATAAAACATCAAACGATTTCTTGCTTTTCTATTTACTAAATAGTTTTAACGTAAAATTTCATGTTTCTTATTAACGTTGGTTTAACACGAAATCCCAATGTAACGCTAAATTTCTATTATTTTTCTAACGTCAAGTTCGAGTTGATTGTTCCACGAAGATTTTGAAAATAAATACGACCGTTTTTTTAATATTCTCAACATAGCGTAACATCGACGGAAAATTGTAAAACTTAATTCGCATAGAGCAACATATAAGGCCAGACCTAAGAGACAATGAGCAACTAACTCCGCTTCGTGCCCTACGGTAGCAATATCGGCACGAAGTTACCCCTCTCCACCCTTTAATTAAGACTGCAATCATTCCATCGTAATCTAATAACGAACTCGGTCTCTGTCCATCGCAATTTCTCGTCGTCGTTTCACGACGAGTCCCAAAGTTACATTTCCCGTGCCGGGAAAAAGCAGTCGCGGGAACGCACGCACTCGTTATCGGCCCCTTTTGATTGAAAATCACATTCTAATACACCATTTTTTTAAACCCTTCGTCGAAACTTCATTTCCTCTTGTTTTCCCCTCTCCCTATTACTGCAGAGTTTCCCTGAGCTTCATTAATGTTTTTTCCTCTTTCTTTTTTTTTACGCGTAATCTAAAAGACTAGTTTTACGAAGCATCGAGTTATCGATACACGTGATAGTTTTGTCACGAGATTAAGTTGCAAACGCCGAAAGCGCCTTCTCTTTTTACACTTTGACATTACGACGTTAACTTCTTAGAAGGTAAAGGAACGTACGTTCTTCTCGTGAAATCTTCCAAGTTTTCGCCGACGTGATCTCACCTGCGATTCGCCGCCCCGAGCTCGGACATACACGGCCGAAATGCTTGCCCTTTTTGCTCGATCGAGCTCTCGAAAGGGAATCCTTAACGTCGAAGAGTAAACTCGATCCTGAAACAAGAAAATAGAATCTACTTTAATACTCTGCGCGTATTATGCTTCGGTACGATACCCTACCGGATTTTCTCTCTCCACCTTACACCAATGTGATTTAGACGTTACGTGCGATCTCGCACCAACCGTATAA
>JAIFRP010000021.1:9009781-9023603 GCA_032403825.1 Odynerus spinipes | reverse complement strand
GAGAGACGCGGCTGGAGTCAACGATGGTTCGTTGCGGATGTATCAGCCACAGGTGCCTCCTCGTTGACGCGCAAACAAGAGCGGCGTTTACGGCTGACACAAAAGCAAAGCGTCTCCCCCGCCGCTACGTCTCAGTCGGTGGCGGCGTCATCGTCGTCGGCGTCGTCGCCCTTCGACGCCTTTGTGAGAACGTCGCTCAATCCTTCCTTTCTCTATCCCACTTCCGTGAAAGAGAGAGAGAGAGAGAGAGAGAGAGAGAGAGAGAGAGAGGATGAGAGTCGCCACACACTACTATCATGAAATAGTTAAGATAATACACAGGGTGTCGCGTATGCGCCGATCGTTTAACAACGTCGCACGTTACAAGCCAACGAGAAGGCTGTTCGCCTAGGTGTGCAACCACCGTGCGGTGGAATACCTAACGTGCCGTCTCCTCTAGGGAGAGGGGGAGGGGAGAGTCTTGCTTCTACCACTATGTGGACGGCAGCTTCCGTGTCGGTAACCAGTCGTGCGGATATTAAAATCAATACGGTATGCGTTTGACTGGCACACCATATCCACCGACATTACCGCACACGCGTATGACCATTACTACTGTGTGTATGTATCTCTCTCTCTCTCTCTCTCTCTCTCTCGCTCTTGCTGTCGCTATTGTACATACTTGTACATCTCTCAACAAATTATGCAAAATAAGAGAAGTATACAAAATGTAGTAGCAGCCGAAATTTTTGCATCATTTTCGATGGATCTTTTCTTTCAAATTAATAGCGAAAGAAATCTATAAAAAAATAAACAAGCTTATAGGAATAATTTTCTTATTTTTGTGACACCCCTTAAACCGTTGAACATTTTTTTTCTTATTTTTATGTAAGGAATAAATCACCGCAGTTTGTCGACAAAAACCTGACTTCCTGTCTATGTAGGACACATGCACTCATACATTATATATGCTCCGTTACACACACACACACACACACGCGCGCGTAAATACGATGCCTTCGATCGAAACACCCCCCTTCTATCTCGGTAGTAAACGTCGTCGATGGATGCACATGGGAACCGTAGCTGCAACCGAGACGGTGGCTTGCACTGGACAAGCGAGTGAAGGGCTCGAGTGGTCGAGGCGTGAGGTGTGAAACTGTAGCAAGAAAAGGAGGAGTGAACGAGTGTGTGTGTGAGAGAGATAGAGGACATACGGTCTACATGGGATAATTTCATAGCAAGTTAATCAGACACCCGTGGAGCCTCCGGGGATGCACGCAACGTATGAGAAGCTGCGATGAGACGTCGCCGCTGATACTGTATGCTCGAAGACGAAGGAAACTCGGTAAGAGAGAGAAGGAGAGAGAGCGAGAGGAGGGAGAGGGGGGGATAGTATGCTAGCGAAAGGTCGTAACCCATGATATCAAATACTGGCCAAGACGTGCCGGTGTCACGTAACAGCTGTTACTAACGGCCTGTTTAACAGCCAGCTCGATACACGTACTTACTCTTTAGACTCGTTATAGATTCCTGTCTCTTATCGATAACGTAGATATCGAGCAACCTGCGAGCACCAGACTCTGTTATCGGATGTGTAATATTTTTATCGATAGGGTTTCCGTGTTCGAGAGAAAGGGAGAGAAGAAGAGAGGGTGTACGAGAGTGACAGCCTTTTTGTTCACTGGAGTTTTTCTCGCGCGACTGAAGTAGTTCCAACGAGAGTCAAACTCACAAAAAGATGTTCCAGGACGGGACCAAAGCATCCTAACCTTCCTACCATACCCGTCACTCTATTAGTTTGCCGTAGTACTAGCATGGTTTTTTCCGTGTCGTCTTTCAAGAGACGTTTCAACATTTTTGTAAGGTGGTGGAGGTGGGATAGATGAAAAAGAAGTTGAAATTCGAAGGAGGGAGGTGCACGGATCGAGGTAAATTGAAAACCAAGGATTAAAATAACCAAGGACTAAATTATAATCGAAGTACACTTTCAAGTACTGTACGACAAAAGATGTAAAAAGTGTAGCGTATAAAAGATTAATGAAAAATAACGGACGATATAATGTTATCATTCTTCTCTCTTTCTCGTTTCTCGCGATTGAATAATAGGAAATCTTGCTTATTCCGCTATTGTAGCTAAAAATATGTACGGTACTCGGATTGCGCGTGAAAACCCAGGAACAACCAGCCTCGTACGTGTGATTAATTAAAAGACTAATTATTATCGCGAACCATGATAACGTGTTTACCCGTTTTAATAAAATTTTGCATGTCGACGAGAAATAAATAAATATTCGAGAAACTGCGCTGTTAATTATATCGATGCGGGAAGGATTGGTTTTAATTGGGACCAGGAGGTGATGCACGCTCTTCGAACGAAAATTCCTGCACTCTCGTTCACAGAACTGAGAATTTTTATTCAATGAATAAAAATAATCTACCTGGAATATTCGCGGCGATAAACAAGCGAAGTGTTCAAGATCTTTCGCATCACGCGACCGGGCGGATATTTTTTTTCCCCTTTCGATATTTTTTTTATCATGAAAACGACGTCGATGTGCACTAGATAGAGGGGTAGAGGGGAAGAGGAGAGAGAGAGAGAGAGAGAGAGAGAGAGACAGAGATAAAAGAATACGCGATCGACGAACGAGAACACATATAGATATGCAGTATATACACACGTATGTACATACAAATATCGCGATGATTCGAATCGTTATCGATGGCGACGATTTTTGGCGACGTGATAACAAAACAAAACAAAAAAGCACTAAAAAAACAGTCTGGGAAAAAACTGATAGGAAAATATATACCTTTTTTTGTTGTTGTTGCGTAAAATATCGCGCACGATTACGACACTTTTACTCAATGAAACTCACTGCAGCGAGCCGGCTCGCGACGATATTCTGCGTTCGACGAGCCGCGCACGGATTTCGTCTCTGCGTGCGCTTAATCACCGGTCGTATCAAATGCCGTATACAGGAACGAGCCGCACGTTGGATCCGCGTACCGTTGCGGTGGGAGTTACATTTGATACTAATTAATTAGCTACTGTCACTCCCCATTAGTGCCTTCGTCATTCGCCAAGACTCTCACGCACGCACCTACCTACTCGCTCGCGCGCACGCATCACTGACTCACGATTTGCGTACAGTTCACCGTAATTCCTTGCAACGGTAACGTCCGTCTCGTATCGAGCTAGAAATCGTACTATGGGAATAGAAATCTGTTTTTGAACGTGAACGGATGACTTCCTTTTTTTTTGCAAATTACAAGCTTGTATTTAACCTCGCTTGTAACCAATGCAGTAATAACCAGCCTTTCAGGCCGGCCAGGGGGCTGAGCCCCATGGACCCCCCTGGCGAAAAAGCTTCGCTTTTTCGCATTAGGCACGACCTAAAAAAGGAGCACAACCTTTTTTAGACACGACCTTCTTTTTATGATATTCTTCTTGGGTACAACCGAATCTTCGATATAAACTTCAACTCGATTCGCGGATAAAAATATTTATTCGTTCGCCATTTTTTATTGTCTGGATAGAAAATTAAAAAAAAAATCAGGTTATTAGCTGTTAGTGTTTAACATACTTTTACAAAGTTTGAATTCTTTCCGTCTTATAATGGATTTTTTATGAATTTTTTCATTTTTGAAACACCCGCCATTTTGTAATCGAAAGTCGGATCGAACCGAAATTGTTCGTGAATCCTCTTTGAGTACAGCCGGATTTTTTATACAAGTTTCAACTCGATTCGTGCAGCCGTTTAGACGCTGGAGTGGATACACACACACACACACACACACATCTCAGTCTTGTTATGTAACGTAAAGATCCAAAAGGGTTTTTGGATAGCTCGAATAGTTTCGGAAATAATCGTCTGTTACACTTTTTGCTCTATCGAGATCATAAGGTACTCCCTGCGGTCGTGCCTAATAAAAGGAACTTTGTAAAGTGGATACACCTACGTTTGTATTGATTCCCGAAATATTTTATTTCCAGTTTCGACGTCCTCCAAGCGCCTATATAACAATAATAACAATACAAACATTTCCAATTTCAAATTGAGTATTTATTGTTACATGTAAATATTGCATTGAACATTTACCAATTTATATGTATCTATGTAAACGTTTGATTCTCTTTGTAGTACTGTTTGTAACTCGGTACAATACGGTCCCGCCCTATTCGCTCGCAGGATCGTTAAACCTTTACTTATCACGATCTGAAGTACGAAAAGGGACGGAGTTAGAACGTTAAGGGCTTCTTCCCTTCACGAAATAGGGATATGGTATTTCTACGGCTCGAAAACGGGGAAAGGTGAGTTTTACACGCTAGATAAACACACACACACGCATAGAGAGAGAGAGAGAGAGAGAGAGACAGAGATGAGGAAAGCAACGGCTAGACAGTAAAGTTCCTTCTTTGTCGGACGGGTGACGGTGAATAGCGTGCGAAGGCAGACGGACGGGTTAAATTTGCATGGACGCTTGTCTGCGTTTCCAATTTCACGCATGCACACATTCAGCGGTACCGATAATAAACGGCGCCAGTTTTGGCATAAATCAAGGCCACAAATCCCGGCGCGCGCCTTCGTCAGTTCTACAGAGAGAAAGTGTGAGAGAGTATACCCCTTTAACGTACCTACGTATGGACGTGGCTCGCTCGCACGATCTACCCTTTTTCCTATCCCTTCTGTACAGTTACTCCTCCTCTGACTTCCTCTTTCTCTCCCTCCTCTCTCTGCCTCTCTTTATCCCCCTCGCTTCATTCCTCACTCTTTTCCTCTCTTTCGTTCTCTTGTTCTTCATCGACAGACGGATTAATCCAACGTGGAGAGCTAAACAAGCAGAAAGTGCGCCTACCTTTCACTCCCCTCCAACGTTCGCTTCATCTGACGATAGAAAAGGGGTAGGAAGAGAGAGAGAGAGAGAGAGAATATCTGTAGCAAGTAATCTATAGCGTGCTTTTTCGAAAGCGTACGGTCTCGTACCTACCCTGGCCGAGAGAACCATGTTCAAGAATATTTTACTTCATTAACTCTTAGCGGCCCGGTCAAAATTCACGTTTGCCAGCTTATACGTATGCATATCGTATATGTATGCTGTGAAACGTTATTGTATGTTTTGTTTTTGTTTTTTTAATCCAAATAAACGTTCGATGTGTGGTCAATATCGAATAGTTTAATCATAAATGTCGGACGTGACTTTGGTTATTTATTTTTGTGTTCGTTTTATAATACCGGTGCGAGGAGAAACACGAACGCGTTCGTCAGAGGTTTGACGCAGGACAATGATAGGTGGGACGGAGTTAAAATCGATACCGAAAACAGGATGTATGTATGTACACCTATGCGTGTACGAACTCGGGGGACTACTAATTGTTCGTATATTGTTATTGAAATGGTAGCTCCCTATACTTGTAGATAATTTTTCATGAAAAAAATGATCTTACCTACTCGAATCTTCTTGCAAAGTTGTTTAATCGTTTCTCAAACGCGTTATCAATTTCCATTAACTTTCTATCTATTTCAGAGAATAATCGACAAAACTGTTAAAGCCCAACCCACAAAAGTCGAACTTGAAATTCCCGAACGAGTCGGACGCGAGGTGAAAAACAAAGTACCGTTTCGGCGGTACGTGAAAATCGTCCTTTTCTCGGAGCATCCTGGCGATCGCAGGAGAACTCGAACGAGATAGCGCGTGACGGGCGTCCATCGAATTCAATCGCGCTGGCTTCGAACGCGGTCGACCTGACCTCAAAGCGTTAACTCGTCTGCGTCCTTCTCCTCTTCCTCTCCGCCCCACTAGCCTCCACCTCTGCCACCTTCAGCACCGGTGTGTTGATAGTAACGGTGGCTGCAATAGTGTTGGTGTGACCGCGTAGGAGAACACGCTGGTGTTGAACCAAGACCCGAATCAACAATGTGGGAGCATTTATCATTGTCCTTCGTAATTGATGTCGAGCGTGAGCTGGTGGAAGGGGATGAGAGGGCAAAGGAAGAAGAAGGTAGGGGGGCAGGGGGGCTCACGGCTAAGTAATGTCGTCCAGGACGAGGAAAAGTAATGTCGTTTTCGCGAACGGAAGAACAACGACGTTGAGAGAGAACGAGAGAGAGAACGAGAGAAAGAGAGAGAGGGGGGAGGGATGGGTAAGTGTAAAATTGTAAGACATTTACATGGCCACCATTTTCCACGTTTATTCGATGCTTTCGAGCATCCAATGGGATATAACGTAGAAACGAGAAAGAAAGGGGAAGCTAATGTCTCTTGCGAGAAACTAACATGCATGAGCTAACAATCAGTAAGAGTTCATGGTGCGCGTAACATATCGAAGCTCAACTTTTGCATGCGTCTTTTTCATTTTGTTGTTTTCATTTTGTTCTTTTCCTTTCTCACTCTCTCCCTCTCCTTTCTTCTTTTCTCTGCTATTCCTTGCCGCTATTTCATACTCGTAGCTATACTTCGTAAGAGTCCTCTCTCTTTTCCTGTTTTCTATTTCTGCGTCTATCTCCTAACACGATATCCGTTCCTTCCAGCAGATTTCCGTCTCATTGTGTCGCCTCACGGCTGCCCGATAAGAGGAACATCCACGATGATGTTTCCTCGCGTTCGCAAGCCGAGAAAGGTTGCCTCGTAGCTCTTGACGCTCTTATCGCCGTTTGAATATCCTCTGCGCGCGTTTATTCGAATAGTCGAAAAGTTTCTCGAAACGTCGCCTTGTGTTTTTTGAGATACCTGCCTGCTCGGAATCGCTTTTTAATTCTTTTTCGCGTTCGAAAGTTTTCGACATTGTTAAACGAAAGAGATCGCCGGCGTAGGCGTAGGCATGCAGGTACGTAATTTCGCGTACCTGTACGAGTAAATACACGCTTGTATACGCGTAAGAGAGGGAAAATGGAAAATTCTGCTGGTAGACGAGGTAGAGACAAGGGTAGACGTTGTTTTAGCTCTCTACGCGATACGCCGTTACCGTTATAAAGCGAAAGAGATGGATTTTAAGCTCCCGTCGTAAACGAAAGTTTGTTGTATCTCTCACGAAACTAACGGAAGCAAACAGAAAAGAATCGGCTTAGGTGCACCGACGCTGACGCGTCGTGCGCTGTAGTTTCCCACCAGCTTTACAGTTCATTACTAACTTTTGTAACGCGTCGTTTTCGTCCGTCCATTTTGATATTGGCTAATAGTAAAGTAACGACGGGACGTCGTTGTTCGTCTAGTATCAACGATGATTGTGTCGCCGCGCCGCAGTAGTACAAATTCGTTAAAAATATTGATAAAACTTTTCTTATTTTTCATTTTATAAAAGGAAAAGAGAAACAAGAGAGGCAGTTAACACATCGTTGGTCGTTCATTGATAGAATATCTAATAAATTATCACTCAACTAAAATTCTAAAGAAACCTATAACAAAATTTGCGATTTTTACAAAATAATAATAGCAAGTAGAGAATAAATGAACGAAACTTATCGAAGTAACGATATTAGTAAAGATACGTTAATTTTTATTAATATAATAAAAGAAAATAATGCGTCGACAGTCCTGCTGATAATTGGATCGCAAAGAGTTAGAAGGAAAGGAACGAATTCTTAAAGTATCGTGGTAACAGTACGAAATTTCCATGTAATAAAAATACCTGCTTCACGAACGAATATATTTTCTCAAGATAGTTTGAAAGTCACGTTTAATCGTTCAGCAGTTCGTTCGCAAGTTTCTAACAGTGCGCATAAATACGAAAGTGACACCTCCTAGCGCATCTCTCGAATACGCCTCCATAAATCTTTAAAATCCTGAAAGGTCGAAAACATGAGCTTCACCGGTCAGTCGATCGTCGTCGCTCGCGTATACTCATAAATCATGAACCAGGCATATTGCTTCACGCTTGCTCTGCTTTGCGTTTTGGTTCGGGGCGGACATTTAAATATTTCATTGTTACCCGAGACCGAATAAAACAACGAACGCCTTCTTGTCTCCCGCTTCACTGCGCGTCTCGGTTTGTCGCACATAAATTCTCCCGGAGTAGCACCAACACGCTATCCCCATCGCTAATTTTTCTTTTTTGCTATGGAATAACGTTAGAGTGGTAGAAATGTGTGAAGTAATAAATTATTCAGGCGCTCACTTCCGTAAGTGTCTCGTTATGTTTTTTTTAGAGCAGAAACTCGAAAGAAATTGCTGTAATATTTTTTATTAGAAATCTTACGATGAATATCAACGATAAGTGCTTTTTTTGTTAATTATTACGGTAGACAATACACTTAGTTAACGAAGAACCTAAAAATTAATAAATGATTTTTTTAATAGAGATATAACTGATTAAATTTAATTTTGATAATAATGAAGACACAATCTATAAGCTTTTATATTGTTCTTTTCTTCAAACGTTGATGTAATTCTTTTTTTACCCAAAATATGTACATAACTAATTGTGTATACAAAACAACGTAATAGTAACTTTATTATTTCGTTATATCCGAAAATACACTTATCTATGCGATCACTCAATCGTTATCGCCGTCCCATCGAATCAAAATAATACTGATTCTATTGTATCTTGAAAATAAGAGTCTCCCTCGATCGAACGTGCGGCCGAGCACAATAATTATCTCAAAATTCGACAGTCAATAGCGATAATCGCTTAAATTGAAATATTTTATTCAATTTCGCAGCTAACATGTTTGGTGAGGTCAAACTACATGTGTACATATGCATGTATACGTTTACCGTGTAATAATTAGGAACAACAGAAAATCGTTGAATATTTCGTCATATGTACATCGGCGTTGGTTCGACGGAACGACGCGAAGAGATTTCAACGCTGTGATTTCAATCGAAATATATTCTTTCGTTGTCCTAGTCGCCGTCGTCGTTGTCATTGTTCGCGTTGGTTTTCGCACACCGCATGGGTGTCACCACTTTTTAACCGATGAGTGGTCGATCGGTCGATCGATTTGTTTATATTGCACGGAGCCGGTCGATGTACGCCGCCGATGAGAGCAAAGCCGGTTTGTTTGCTTTCCTATATATCATTGTTTTCATATTTACTCTCTCTCTCTCTCTCTCTCTTTCTCTCTCTCTCTCTCTCCTCCACCACCCTGTCCCTCCCTTTCTCCCTTTCCTTCTCGTCGTTCTCTTTAGATACAGTAAAATCTATCAATATTGATGCTACGTAGCCGAGAGCCAACCAAATAATACAGCTATCGTTCGAGTACTCCTACACCACGGAATCGTTTCGATAATCCGATCGAAAGTTACGTTTCCATTCTATCCGGATCCGTTTTTGTACATGAACGCACAGGTTTTGATCCGACAAGTTCGATCCTGTTTCTTTTTCTAAGCACAATCGCTAAGAGTGCCTCGTGTAAACACCATCGCGAGAAACGTAGTTGCCACAGTTTTTGGTAAAAATGAAATTGTTCAATTTTGTTCAAAGTTCTGCTAGAATCGCGTACAATGTTTGTTAAATATAACGCGTATGTCTGTATATTAGTGAAGGGCCTATGTCTTTATACCTTGGAACCCAATTACAGTGAACAGATTTTTATAAAACTTTCTGGTATGTGTTTTTCGCATTAAATACCAGAATTTTTGTCTTTCTATTAGTTAATTATTTAAGCAAATAGTAATTAATTATTTTTGAAATATACATACATGTACTTCGCCTAATTATTCGCGTCTTTTTGGTCGACTGAACAGCAAGCAACGATGCTGGCAAGATCGTATAAATCAATATTCGTCGGATGTAAATATTCACGTTCGCGAATGTTTACAATTATTTATATCGCTAATACGTGTATGTGCATAGGAACGTTTGACGTACCCCCTTTACTACAGTAATAACGGATTAAAAATTTTCTTTTAGAATCACGAGCGTACCGAAATTAATACACATAACATTTTTTATCATGTACTGACGTATAAACTAAACTACCCGCATAACCGAATCACTTTTCTAAATAAATAGAAATGTTCTCGAGGAACCTTATATTTCTTTTCCTTTTCTTAAATTTCATTTCGTTACTTTAAAAAAATATCTTTGATCAGAAAATCTCTTTGATAAAAATACATTGAAAAGCAAGATATCGTACAGCATAACCGACTATGTCCGATCATTAACCTTTTCGATCGCTTCTGTAAAGATGTTTAACTAATAATTAGAAATGATTAAAGTGGACGAAGCGCATTGAAGCGACAGATATTGCACGTCGTTTAATATTTTATGCCTCTGTCTTATCGTCGAGCGGCTCGCCCTATGGAACGTACCGTTGGGATTACGAACGAATTTGCTAATGTAACTTCGAGATAAGTGGAGAAAGAGAGAGAGAGAGAGAGAGAGAGAGAGAGAGAGCTCTCCGGAATGGCAATTTCTATCGCGAAAGATTCGCCTATAAAATTCTTTTCCATGAGAAAACTGGCTCGGGAAAGATAGCTCACTCTCTCTGTGTATATAGTCACTAACACACACGACACGTATATTGACAGAAAACACATGTATACCGAGAGGAGACACGTATGTACGTACACGGACAAAGGTAGAGTTTCGTACACATTTACAACACATTCCCTCGAGCACGCACGCTCGAAAATTTTTGGCGGTACGAGCAGCCGTTGCTCGCCAATGGAATTTAATTTATCCAAACGCAAAACGAGTTCTCCGCTTCGCTTTCTTCGACTCGCGAGCGTTCGTGCGCGCATCTCCGCGAAACGTACGAAAATGTATTCGCCGTATTATATTACGTGCCGCTTCCTACGCCCCTACCGTGTCTATGTACCGCCTATGTATATCTCTCTATGAATGTATGTTTCTCTGTGTGCTTTTGTGTGACCAAACTCCGAGCACACCGATGAAAAAATATTCTGTGTAAGAGAATATACAGGCTGTAGCGTGCTTTATCGCTTAACGTGCTCGTCACTTGCTTTCTCTCTCTCTCTCTTTCGCTCTGGTTTTTCTCATCCCTCTTGAGCAAAGTGAAAAAACAAACCGGCCATCCTCGGAATTTTGAGCCTGTGATTAAATGCATGAGGCGCCGGTGAATTAGATTAAGCACTCTTGGGCATAGATCGTGCTTCACCGTTTTACTCGGTTAACGCGTAACCGGATGGCTTCAAAATTTCATGACTAAGCTGTGCTTTCGTAATTCATATCCCGACAAAGGATCCCATGCGCTTAAAGCGTACATCCCCGCCGCCCCGGTCCCTCTAGTGCACTCTTAGTAGTACGTTAACAAATACGCGAGAAATTGAAATTAATACACGGCACCATCTTCGTAATTTCTTTCAAGACTATCGGATTAACTCTCCAGCGAATGTTTTACTTTTAATTTCTTCGGTGAAGCTTTCTGGAAGATCGAAAAAGTGCTTCGCAAATATACAGGCTATTCCTGAAGAAAATGATATTCTTAAAAGAAAGAGAGAGAGAGAGAGAGAGAGAGAGAGAAAATTTCGAGGTTTAAGTAGAATAAGTATGTCACGTCGATTGTAATGTAATTAAAGAAACGAGACGTGAGATTTTCATTATTTGAACATTCTTAATATCCGGATTATATGAATACTGTGGGTTATTAAATTAATTCTTATCCGTTTTAGCATTTCATATTAAGCGTATAGATAAAAGTTATATAATTATATATGGCTACCATCACCACAATTTATTTACCAAATATAATTAATATACTACGTGTGTCATCGGTGATCCAGGCGGCCTGACCGACGAATCATCTAAAATTAATATTAAATGGAACGTGTTAAATGAATTACGATGTGAACTGTGAAAGGATAAATATATCGCTCCTTTTACGTCTCCATTCATTAATTTGTCCTTCCTTTTCACTCTTGCTGGACGCAAAACATTTACAAAGCGCTGGTACCAACGAACCGACCGAAACCATTTCTACGCATCGAAGCACGATCTCTCGGTGAATTTAATCCTTTATTTCGTGCCTTTTTTAATATTCCCCGGAAAGAGGATTATTCGGAAACCAGAAAATCCGTGGAAAATGTCGCTCGATCTGAGCTTAATTCTTACCTCTCTCCTTCGAGTGAACTTAACGAGGAAGAAATGGAAAAGGGAGGAGAGATAAAAAAGATAATCGTGGAATTGCCCATAATCCTTGGCATTGTAATATCGGAGGTGGATTCTTAATAGATAAATCGTAAGTTTCCGTCTCTCTCTCTCTCTCTCTCTCTCTCTTTCTCCCTTTCACTCTTTACAGTAGCACGATCTCGTAGGTAAACGGGTACTTTTGATCTGACGAGCGTAGTCTCATTAAGGATTCTCATAATGGACAGAAATTATGGAGAGTCGGGTAAACTAGAGTGGATCAAACGAACGGATCACAATGGCTTCGTTTGCGCCTTTCCGCGTCGCACGCTCTCGAGAACGTCCCGTCTCTCATTTCGCACGCTGTTCATTCCAAAGTTTGGGAGAGAGCGAGAGAGCGAGAGAGTAAGAGTGGAACTAGGAGAAGAGGAAGCTAATAAACAGACGTTTACTCCGGCCTAACGTTATCCCGTTTCACACGTACACGCGCACGCGCGAGAATACTGCCAGTCGCTTGACGTGTAGATATAATAGAAAGAGCGGTGGGGGGTGGTGTATATACTACATAAAGTCGCGCGCGCGCACGACTTGCCGTCACATCTCACGCGGGCCATGCGATTATGAGGCTTGCTTCTTCTCCGAGGATTCTGTCGGTCATTTATTGCGGAAACACTCTAGCGTTTTCGTTACGAGGACGAGCGGAATGAGGAAAAGCAGGAGGAGAAGGAGAAAAGAGATACACACTCGGGAAATGGAAAATTTACGAGTATCGCCACCGGTGAAAATGAGATTTCCATAATATTTCCATATTTTTGCCCTCGAGAAGAAAAGGAGAGTTTTTGTCTTCCTTCTCCCCTCTCCCTCTTTCTCTGTCAAGTACTGTGGCACGTATAAACTAATATATTTTAATTGAAACGGGACCGAATTCGCGAACGAACAATTTTCCAACGTTCGTTTTCTGGTTAACGGTCACAAGGACCTTGAGCATTTTGTTTCAAGAAGGATCTGGCTTTCATAACCGAACGTTCGGCACGTTTAAACGTCATCGTAATAAATGCTATAAGAGTCGATGATAAAAGCGTATAAGCGGGAGTCCATTTAAACGCTTAACGCTGGAAACTGTATTCCCGGGAAAAATCGGCACGGGGAAAGTAGAGTGTACCTGTATAGCGTAGCTACAAATAATATTTATTTTGTAAGTATACGCAAATGAATTATTATTGCAGTAATATCAATTTCCAGTGTCGCATTAAACCTTGATAAATGAATTTTCGTGATGTTAAATGCCTTAATAGAAAATATAAATAACAATTACGCATTACGGGGATAGTTCAAGAGGTGGAAGACATTTACATTGCGCGTTATGCAATCATATTTTGTAACAATATTTAATACTTAGTTTAACGGTAATAATAACAAAGAAGTAGTCGAGGTAGTCCATCGAATATTATATATCGAATGTTATACGTATCTACAAAACTACGCTCACGATACCAGGCCTTTGTATATATTTTTTTATAAAACTCCAATCCTCAATTATTTTCGCCTATCGTTTACGGTTACGCAGATGCGAATTTGATCCTTAAAAAAAATCAGCTTCTACAAAAAAAACAATATCTCGTCGGCCATCGCGAATTTCGAGGCCCAATTTTTGAAATAAAAATTCGTCCGAATGTTATCCGTTCTAATACGTTACAAGCTGAAGGAAAAACTTGAAATGTAATCTAAAAAAAAACAAGCGTGCTCCTAACTCAAAATGATTCAACCATCGGCCCGAATTTTGTAACGACCAATCCGATGGAAAATTCG
>JAIFRP010000021.1:8983970-8997251 GCA_032403825.1 Odynerus spinipes | reverse complement strand
TCTCTCTCTCTGTCTGTCTGTCTCCCCTAGTCGTCGCGTTCACGTCAACCAAGGCAAGGAAGGTGGCTCAAGAGGAACAGGACGAAGTCATGAAGGAAGTGCACCGGCCAGTAGGAAGAAGCATGTTTCCGAGATTAATAGTCGAAGCACACGTTACCGTTCAGGGGATAATTAACATACCGTATTTACATAGACATTAGACAAACAGTTGATTAGAAAGATATAGGCGCGGCTAGTGACTCCTCCTTACGTATATTCGTTGGATATTTCTATGTATGTGTAGCACGCTCGACCTGCGGTCGTTCTTACCCTAGTGTGTATGTATGTGTGTGTGTGTGTGTGTGCGTGTGTTTCTGCGCGTGGGAGAGTAGCGTGCCGTTGTAAATACAGGCTGTATTCCAGCAGATAGGGGTGTGATTCATGGAGGACAGCCGCCACGATCTATAGATCCGCCCTGATACCGAGACATCCACCACCACTACTATTACTACTATTACCATCACTACTACCACTACCGGCAAGCAGGCACCCTTCTCTCTCTCTCACACACACACACACACACACTCTCTCTCTCTCTCTCTCACTTTGCAACTCCTCCAGTACACCACCCAGGCCTTTTCCCCACGCACGCGAACAGTCCATACGTTTCACCTGGATAAGGCGCGTCCGTAATGTATGGAATCCCCGAAGGAGTTAATGAAGCCCGCCTGAAAAAAAAGGAAAGGAGGAGAAAAGCTCTCGGTTGGTGGAACGCGGTGAAACTTTCGGGACGACTTCGAGGCTTTTATTTAGCCCCTTGATTTTCCGTGTGCTTTGCTCGTTAGAAAAACTCTTTCGATAACACCCGGACTCCTCTGCACGCTCTCTCTCTCCCTCTCTCTCTCTCCCTCTCCCTCTCCCCTCTCTTCGTCTCCCTCTGTGTTCCTCTCTCTCTTTCTCGACCTCCCTCGCAGTCCCTTGATCTCCTTTACGTAGTTCTGCTCCTTCGAGTTTATAAGATCGCTTAGCTTTAAAAGTTTAAGGGAAACGTGAAGGTTTTTGTTTATTTTTTCTCTCTCCCTCCTTTTCTTCTCTTTAAACAAGTTCGATCGGAGTTCGGTTTGGAACATAAAGAGGGAAGAATTTTAATTTTATTCGAACTCGACCGTTTTGTAGAAAATCTCATACTGATTGGTCCTCGTCGATGTCAATCGGACCTTTAACAATTTCACCTTTAACAACTATTTCATACACATCGCAGGTCGGATAGTACAGTAAGCGCAACGTTAAAGATATCAAGGGATATCAGCGATAGTAGCGATTATATTCGTATATACTCTTGGTCGTTACGAGGATCATTTAATTATAAATTAAGAAGTCATGAGGTAACGTGCATGATCGTAAAGTCTACCTCGTAAAGTATCTAGTCTATAAAAAACAAAGCGAAAAAGTGTGTGTGAGACAGAGAGAGAAGGATAGAGTCGGAAATAATTCACGATCATAAATCGTCGGTAGTTAGGTAAGATAAATTTAATCGCGGTGAGATCAATTTTCTGCTCGATGTCTTTCGTCTTCCTTCCCTCTTTCGCCACTCTAGACCCGAACATAAAAGGTAATTTTCTGACCAATTTCAAGTGACGATATCGCGATCGCGAGATTCACGAATTGCCAATCTTCTCGAAAAATCACGATTTTTGTTTAAATAACGATCGAGCTTCAAAAGTACCTCGATTTATCGTTTTTGTTATGGCAAACGTATCTACTCCTCCCTCCCTTTCATTCTCTCTCTCTCTCTCTCTCTCTCTCTCTCTCTCTTTCTCTTGTACACAATACCTGGCCGAGAAAGGAATTTTATTCTACTCCGACACGATCAAAGAGTCCTTTCGTCCATAGAATATAACTCGCGAAAAAAAAGAGGAAGGAAAATTGAGGCAGGCGAACGTAATATGATAAATCGAGGTTTAAACATGCCCGAAAGAAGAGAACGTGCAATGCGCGCCTTGTTGCGCGCGCTCGCGATGATGCATCGCGCGTTTCAGATTCGCGTTCGATTACCTCGCTCGAGCCCAGTCATTTGTCAGGTAGGGGGATCGAGGGAAGAAAAAGAAGAAGAGAAAAAAATCGAGAGCCCGTTCTTCCTTACGTTTTGTCGATAGACTTTGTACCCTTCATCGATCATGCTTGTTTGACAATAAGCAGCGAAGGGATCCGAAACGTCATCGCCCGTTGACCCGTGTCTCTCTTACCAAATTTACTGCGTAAATCTTCGTTTAGCTCGCGCTAAGGTCACGTGTATTCGATCGTATTCTACTAAGAAATTCTGGAACGTCCCTTGGGTGAGCTTTATTTAATATTTTTAATTTAAAAGACCGAGAAGTAGCGATTTTTGAAATTTCAGATTCCAAAAAGCGGCTTCGGGATGAATTAATATCGTAAAAAATCAATACTTTATTAGCCCGTTCAATTAGTTTTTACCGTGTTCACATAAAATCAGTTAATTCTTTTTTCGTTAACATCCAAACTTCGATTCGTTATCCTTTTCGCATTTATGATGCAAGCTTTGTTGTACTTCAACACTGTTAGAAAAGAAAGCAACGAGCAACCGTGAACGTGTGATCCGAAAAACATTTAAACGATTATCGCACTCAGACAAACAAAACGAAAGTTCGCAATTCATAGAAAATACCGAAAGACTACGGTGCTTGCGCGTCGGTTTTACGGTAGATGACTGTCGACTCAAATCATAAAGCGAATTTTCCAGCGCGTCTACAAGAAAGCAAAGAGACCACGAGTTCCCTTTAATTAATCGCTGGGATATCTTTGCGTAGTTGAACAATTTTAATTAACCGACAGTGAAGCAAAGTGTAACGTAGAAGTAAAAGAACCGAAAAGCTAGCTAGCTAGCTAGCTAGCTAACTGGCTCTCGTGATACCTCGTGAGGAAAAAGGAGAAAAAAAGAAGAATATAACAGCGGCATTCAAAACGTACTGTCAATGCCGTTAACATGCCAGCATGGACGGTCCGTTAGCGTTTCTGTCAAAGTGCCCTCTCTGTGCCAGCGCGTTTGTAATCCTACCTATTCAAAGTGCATTGTTGGCAGCTCTACGCCGCGAGCAGTCCTTAACTACGCTCTGTTAGGACATATGTAATTCCTATTCAGAACCGCTAACAAGTTTGCCAACGCCGAGCTAGCGTCTCACGATTCCAGATGCGAGACTCTATCTCTATTTCCGTGTATGCGTGAGTCTACGTAGGTTTGTCAACGAGAGAAAGAGAGAGAGAGAGAGAGAGAAGTGAACTTTATATGGAGTACATTCCACCACAATGAGTCTTTATATGCATGCTAATATTTTAATTAACACCCATAGACTTTCCCGTAAAGATATCAATCAAGTTGCAACCAGCGAAACTGCGTAATTTAAATTTGTCGAGGAATTCAGTTTTCTTTGATAAAATTAACCCTTGAAAGGGACACGTTTTTAACCGTGCTAAACGGGGATCTATTGTAATAGTATAATGATAATAATTGAAAACATCCTATTTTTAATTTCCATTGAAATAATTCTAGTTACGATAAACAACATTTTATGGTATATTGCAATTCTACAAAAAGGGCGCATATAAGGATTAAAAAAAATGTCGTTTCGATATATTCAGAGAGCTTTAACGTCCAGTTATTTTGTATATTCTTCAAAATCCTTCCAAGTACGCGTGTACGTAAAAAAAGTGACGAAAAGCCGTAACGTGTTCGATCTGAAAATAAAATCGCGAGCGTTACTCGAGAAAGTGATCGACTTCTTCGTGAAATGGTCTAGCCGTCGAAAGGACATACAATGCATCGAGCGAGACTCGAAAGTTAGGCGTTCCTACCAAGCGATCTTATCTAAACGACGTCATTTCATATGTATCGAACGGTAAGATCAACTGCGATACTTCTTAACTTGCCGGTATGACCGAGGAAAAGTTCGATAGTACCTAAACGAAAGTATATATACCTATATATGCATATATACATCTATACATTGTGTATGTATGTACGTGTACATATCGATTGGCGCAAAAACGCGCCGTGCTATCTTTTGATAGGCAGAAACCAGATGGAAGTAACGGAGAACGAAAGAGTGGAGCTCCATGAATCATTAAATACACCGGGCGCTTCATAAATATTTAACGAGAGTCATTTCGAAAGGACGATCTGTCTCCTATCGTGCGCTTTATGTAAGAGCGCGCGCACAGACTCTACTATCGGAGAAAGAAAAACACGAAGGAGACTTAATCGTAAAGACGACATTCAGCAGATTTCCAGTTCTCAGACGTTTGTACGAAAGAGAGGGGGGAGGGGGAAAGAGGTTTACGTTATTCCTCTCTTCTACGAAATTGCTGATTTCAATAATCAACTTCTCCTTAAATGCACGCCGCGACTTGTGTTTGTCTAACTAAAAAAGGAAAGGAAACATTCTAATCACGCTCAAATGCTTTAATATTTAGCTCGTTAATTTTCTTGCCTGTCGTTCAAGTTCTTATCAACGATGTACATGAAACGAGAGTTACAGCCAAATATTTGCTGATAATTTGTCAGACATTTCAAGCGTAGTTAGTAACGACACGGAAAAAAATTATAACAACTTCGACGATTCTCGTGACTGATATTTTTACAGCACAGCGCCAGATGACAACGCGTTAAATAAAATCTTTGAGTTATATTTAATTTCAGTTTGAAAGCAGTCAAGGTTTAAAGGCATTTCCTGTGTTTCTTTTCTAACGTGATTAGGAAAGTTAGATTCAAGCTCGAATCGGTTAGATTTCATTCGGAATATTCGGAACGTTTGGCGTTGTTGAAACCCGTCTAACCCGTCGTCATGGACAAAGAGCGTTTGTATTTAGCCCTTTCTTCACCCTCTCTTTCTCTTTCTCTCTCTTTCTCTATCCGAGCAAAAGTTATCCGTTTCCAGGCAACATAGCCGTAGCAACTACCTGTTACGCGATCTCGAAGGGCACACAAAGGGCCAATTTATGCAAGCGGGTGCCACGCGATTACGAAAATCGTAGCGCGTAAGAAACGCGATCGATATCCGTATTTCGATTTCGCGTAAGGAACACGCGCGTTTACGAACCTCATTAGAACGCGACGCGAACTAAAACGAGAAGGGACAAACTTTTCCGAGCAGGAAATCGAAGGGAACGAAATCAAAATCGTTGCATTCTTTGAAACGATTACGTTTCTTCTCTCTTGAAAATCGGACCTTTCATTTCGCGCTCCGTTCGTTTCACAGGGTCGATCGACGAGATTGCCATTCCGGTGTGAAATTTGAAGGGAAGGTAAATGGCTAGGTTTCTTTTATTCTCACGATGATGTTGGACGATAAAAAAAAAGACGACGGATTATAAAGATTACAAAGTTAATTTTCGATATAAAATTGGAGGAAGAGAAAACTGATAGAGAAGATATCGGTAGACGATCTAAAATACGAAGAAAGAGGGAGAGAAATATGAAAGATGATCTCTCCCTCTCTCTTTCTAATTTGTCCCAAAATTCCAGTAACGTTCTTGTCTACTTTGGAAACCGGAAAACGTGCAAGTTTGCCGATATAACGGAACTACACACGCGTGTATAATAGACAAACCGTTCTCCCTCCCTCTTCCTCTCTCGCGCACACACACCCCCGTTTCGCGAGTAGTCTCGCAGCATGCACATCTACCATGCAGACGATTTACTGTTAGTGTCGAGATTCGGGCGTTGAAATATTCATAGGTTCTTTCGACGAGGAGCCACGCTTTACGTGTATGCGTACGAGAGAGAGAGAGGGAGAGAGAGAGAGAGAGAGAAAGGGTGGGAGGAAGGTTGGATAGAAAGAGAGAAAGGGATATACCATACCGGCAAGTCGAAGGAATCGGTGAGAAAGATGAGGAAAAACCTTGCAAAAAGAGAAGAATCGTATACAAGAGTAAGAACGTGAGAGGAGTGGGGGGGGGGTAAGGAAGATTGGAAAAGCATAAGGAGAAAAGTAAAGGGTGTAAGAGGGAGAGGGAAGAAAGCTAGCCACGATTATGGAGGAATATGATCGCTTCTCACCTGAAAATACACACGCGCGAGGATCTAGCCACGTCTCGATCTGTAGTATATCAAACAGTCATTCTTTGACTACGGTTTAAAGAATAAATGTGCAGCATATCCCAACCGCAATGTTGCGATCGCGTATATTCAAGTTCCAAACATTTATAATTTTTTCTATTCATCTTCTTCTCCAGACCCACCCTAATCCGGATTAACCAGAATCATAACAGTATGTTAAAAAATGAAAATAACAATAATAGAAGAAACGAGAGGCTCGCGGCTATTCATATTCATACGATCCCAATGTTACCGACTACACAAAGCATATAATCGCAAACGCGAAAGCCCTTTCATTGGATCGAACATCTTTCTCCAAGCGGGCCTTTTTCGGACGGCGCGCGAAACGTTCCATTGCTTCTCGTTTTCATTCTCCGGCTAAACGTTTCCGTTTAAGATGATAAATATTCGGAGGCGGGAGTTGTGGGTGGTAGAAAAGGAAAGGACGGGGGAAGGGGAAGCAGCGAGAGGTACGAAAGGCAGACGGATTTGATAAATAGGCGTCGGGGATGTTTACCCCGCGAGATAATTAATGCAAGGCATATCGAACGAGTAAGGGGGGGGGAGAAGAGCGTGTAAAGAATAATAAGAGAGTTACGATCATTTTCTTCGTCTCTCCTTCCTCTTCCCTTTCCTTTCTTCTTCCTACCTTAATTCTCCACCTTTCTCTTCTCACGTCATTTCCTTTCAATTGGTTCGGCCCAACGGGTAAGAACAATTATTCGAAATTCAAATCTGCAAGAGCAGGCCGGCGCTTTCATGTTTTATACAAATCTATTACTCGTTAAGTCTGAGCCCAGACCGATCGCGATAACGAGTACTCGTTACGAATTTACATGAGTATTAATTGTTCTCGAACGAGGGGGTTTGTAAAACGAGGTATCGAGAGATACCAAAGTAATTCCTCCAGGAGAATACGTCGTCGTGAGATTCGTTCGAGATTCTTTTTATAATACTATAATACTAGTGCATTTTTTTTTTGTTACACCCAGCACTTGGTTAACTCATGACACACGTCTGACGTTTACCGCTTATTTTTAACAACACGGTCAAAAGAAATTTATGAAACATCTCATTTTACATCGCGTTAGAAGCCATAATTATGATTTACTACGTAGCTTTTACCGTTTTATACAATCTGCACGTGTTTGTACGAAAGCAGCGTGAAAAAGTACGACCCATCACTAGCTATGAAGTTTATTAAAATGTTCTAGCTAAAAAAAGAGCTAGTTCTCACCTAACGTGCCTTTAAAAAAATGAACACGATCGCTTCAACGACCCTATCGCCTACACAAGTGAGTAGAGAACAACTTTTCTTCGAAAATAAAATTGGAAGAAAAAACATTATCAAAGAATCATTCCCGTCACATCCAATTATTCGTTCCAAGGAGTTCATTGTAATCGGTTAATCTCTAGTTGAAAAGGTCCGTACCTATTATTAATTCTCTATGAAGGTACATACGTTTACACGTAGGTATATACATATATACATATACATATAAGCGTATACACACGTACGATCGAAGTACGCGCACAAGGTAATGCGGGAGCAACAGACACCGTGGCTATTATTCATCAACAACTATTATTCATACAGAAGACTGCCTAAGCCACCAACAGCAGCACCGGCACCGGCACCACCATCTACTGTCTGCTTAAGCGAGTAGAAACTTGATACACGAGCGCGTTCTTTCACAGGCAAGAAGACCGCTCCGTACCCTTTAACCCTTCGTTAAAACTTACACATAATTAAAACTCATAATTGATCTTTCGAGAAAATCAAAGAGCGCGTAACGCTTTCGAAAAGCTGAAATATTTTCGTAAACATCATCGTATACGTTTCTTTTTTTTCTCTGGAGAGAAAATTTCCGATACAGAAACGTCGGCAGCTAATACGTCTCGAAAATAAGCGAACAGTAACGAGGGACGTCTCTCGAGGAGAGACGCGCAATTTTTCACGGAGCGCCGGATGAATACTTATTCGTAATTACGCGTAAGACCGACACACCGAGTCCGTGCGCTTGTATGCGCTCTGGCTTAAACGTCGCGTTAATAAAGCTCCGGTAAAAGTGGGGATGAGAGAGGGATCGAAGAGAAAGAGAGGGATGGAAGAATGGCAGGAGAAAATCTTTGTTTTCTCGAAGAGGATACTGGGTAGGATGAAAAGAGAAAGGGCGATGAGGACCAGCGAAAAGGAGAAGGTTGAACGAAAGCGTGAGAGAGAGAGAGAGAGAAAGAAAGAGAGAGAGAGAGAGCGGTTTATGTCTGACATGGTAATTTTTATTTCCCCGGGCAAAAAGGCGCGCTTTCATGCGGTCGGCGCTTTCATCCTCCTTGCAGATGATAAAGGCTTCAGAAAAAAAAGAGAGAGAAAGAGAGAGAGGGAAAGGGTGGCAAGGAAAGGAAGCGAGAGAGAGAGAGAGAGAGAGAGAGAGAGAAATGGAGAAATGGAGGAATAGTGAAAAGGAAACAGGAAAGAGTGAGAAAGCGAGAAAATGAAGATAGAGAAGGTGGTGAGGGAGAAAGGAGCAAAAACGTTAAAATTATGGGTCGAGCTTTTCAAGGAGCCCATGGTACACACATGGGAATACAAACAATGTCCTTCACTCCTGTCTCGGCTCTCT
Organism: Odynerus spinipes; assembly: GCA_032403825.1. Taxonomy (NCBI): domain Eukaryota; kingdom Metazoa; phylum Arthropoda; class Insecta; order Hymenoptera; family Vespidae; genus Odynerus; species Odynerus spinipes. The sequence goes on along the minus strand of JAIFRP010000021.1, from coordinate 8,988,536 downwards.
TCCTCTTCCGTGAAGCGTCCTTACGTCAGAACCACCATCACCGTTGCTTTCGTACTTCCTGGTCTCCCAACATTCAAGCTTGTAACTGTTGGGTGACCTCGTGCAATCTACGCGCTCGCTACGCTCTCGCAGGATTATCAACGCAGAAATTCCTGGATTGTCGGCAGTAGCAGAAAGAGAGAAAGGGAGAGAGAAGGGGGAAACGGCTGGTGGGAACAAGCGTGCTCGTTCTTTCTTCTTTCGCTTGGAACATACCTACATTTTACTTCTGCTTCTGCTTCTTCTTCTTCTTCTTTCTTTTCGTTTTTACATAGTCCGTCCCGTTTCCTTCTTCTTCCGCTCCTTTTCTTTTCCGCTTTGCTTTTTTTATAGGAAAGAACCCGTGCCCAAGGCTTAATTAAAGCTTTCACTCCGGGTACAGCGGAGTTCGTGAGAATATCGAAAGGTGCGAATGAAGAAATTACAAGAAAAGTAATTGCGTAAATGCTTTAGCTCTAATAATTAGCTTGCGCGTGATAATAATCGAGGTCGATTAAAATAAAAAAGTTTTATTTTACTGTTTGAATTTAATAACGGGTGTTCCTTGTATAACGCGGTACTTTAAGAACACAGCCTAAAAATTGCTATAAAGCTCTCGTATGACATGAAACTTTGGACGAAAGTTGATGGATGTCATTACACATTTACAAATGTAAACACGTGTACGTTATTCTGTCAAATAGCTATTGTGCAACGATTCGTGGGTAGTAGAGTTACGCGTAGATCGAATTAATATTCACCAACGAAGAGTCCACGAGCCTTCTTCTGTTTCTCCCGATTTCTATTCGACAAAAACGGGGATTTCGGTTCTTTTAGACGGAAAGAAGTTTAGCAGACGGTGCATATTTTATACTCGATTACATTCTTCGCTCTGTCGACGCAAATTCGATTCGTGGGAAGAAGCCGAGGGTTAGTTCTTTTATAGTAAGTGTCTCTTCTTCTTGAGGCGCTTGATACGGCGCGTGATACGAACGACGCGTAAGGAGACACCGGCTCGAAAATGGTAGGGCTTCCCGTCACCGTAATCGCGCACCGCCTCGGTTACCCGATTCTACGTTCAACGGAAGAGTGGACCGAGATTCTATCGAAACAAATCGTTCCAAGAGAATTCCCCTTCGTGATACACGTTGTCACTCACAAGCCTTCGTTTCGCACCTCGTTCTTCAACCAAAAATCGACAATCCTTTTTTTGTATGGCTAATGTATCCAGCAAATTTTTTAAAGGGTTTAATAATTTAACTAATCGAACGGATTACAAAAAGGAATAGGATAAGCGAAATACGATCGAACGACGGCTGCCTGTTAGGGATTAATGTAGGTACGTACACCTGTGTAGCTTTTAGTGATCGTACGTCCCCGCCGTACTTGTATATCTTCCGTTACTTAAATTTTAAAGTTACTCCGTCGGTTCTAAAGGTATAAACTATTTTGGAAGAAAAATAAAGATACATCGGTGAAACGTAACTCTCGATTCCTTTGTCGTTTCCTCGTCGTCGTCGATCTCGATCGTCGCGGAGCGTGGCATATAACGTTCAGTGGAAAGTGACGTACGAAGTAGACTCGTGCTTGCTCTAAAGAGGATTTGCGAACTCGAAGGAAACTTTTCCGGCTCATCTCTTGAATTCTCTCGCGATGATCCTCCACTGGGTCGCTAAAAGTTTCGCCAGCCGAGAAATGATCGCCGATTCGAAATTTCTCCGCGAGAGAAAATCCGTTTCAGCCGAGTGCGCGTGCGCCCGTGTTATTGTCAAAATCAATTACAGTTTACGGGCTATCGTTATCGGTTCGCGAAAAGTTTCTTTCGCGATCTCTTTTGACCGTCGTGCCAGAAGCACACCGAGTCCGATTATTAATCTCTCCTTTTTCGCGAGAATGGAAGCAACTTCTTTTTTTGACGGACGTTTGAGAAGAGAATCGTACTTCCGATTTTTAACGCGATTTTCTCTGCAGAGCCCGTGCGAAGATGGAGCTCGTGTCCTGCATGACTGTCCTGGACAGATTCGAAATTGGATAATGTCCCTTCTGGGCGTCTAAACGGATTTCGCACATTATTCAACGCCACCTTCCTTAAGATCTCGACACGCTCATTAAAAACAAAAAAGAGGGGGTGGAGGGTTGGTGGGAAAGGTCGAATCGTTCGTTTTACCTCACGGGACAAGAGATCGAAAGCGGTATCGCGTGTTCCGACAAATTAATCTCTCTCTCTCTCTCCCTCTCTACATTTTCTTTTCGTTTTTCATTTAAACGGAGCGCCGAAAGAAAATTAAATTCGTCGAGCGAGTCACGCATTTTAATAAATATATACGGGCAATTTAAAGCCGATCGTCTCTTTTCCTACGATCACGACGACAACGACAACGACGACTGTGTTCGATTTGTCGCCAATGCCATTCGAGTTTTAGCCGAAGCGTTCGCCGGATGAATTTTTCAATCGGTCTACTTTTCTTGTCACCAGGGGGAAACGTAAATCTTGTTAATTGTGTTCGCTCGAATAGCGATACAGCGCAATGGTTATTTCCTAGCTGGTAACTCCTAGCCCTCGTCTCTAACGGTACCGCGATAATTTCGTTCGATCGCGTTCGCCCGTGAAATCCATCGTGGGCACACGTTGTTACGAGCCACGTCGATTTGTCGAAGGAGGAAACCGGAGAGAAGGGTTGTTATACGAGCACGATATATTTGCAGCCAGAAGAACGAATTCTCCCCACCGCGAGAGACCGTTGTTTTGTCCTACATGCTATGCTACGATACAAGAAAAGAGGATAAGAAGAGGTGTACGGATTATACCGCGGACGATGATTCGATGTTTGCGTACCCACGCACCCATACACACACACATACACAGGGAATACGCGCGCATACTTATGCGATTCAATTTTCATGGTGTTTACACTAAGCAAGTCACTATCGATAATGACTTGAACAAGTTTCCTACGCTCGGAAGGCCAACTTCGAGGGTAAATGCAGCCGGTGACGTAAAGAAGCTAACGCACGCGAAAACTTCCCGGTAGTTACAGTTTTAGCGAGCGCGAACGACTTTCACGCTACGGGCGTTCGCAGGGAGTTCGCATAAATATTTTTGCTCCTATGAGGCTATAACTTGAGTTTTTTTGTCTCTCGATACCAACCCCTCTTCCTTCCCTCCTTGCTGTGCCCCTAAAAACTGTCGTACTTTTCTATTTATTTCCCCTCGCACATTCTTTTAATACTTCGATCGAGAAAATCGTAACTAATGGTAGTCTAGATCGCATGGTTCTCAACTACGGCGATACAGTCGATGTTAAGATACTATGGAAATGAAATTAATTCTTCGATAACATCGCAACCTCCTGTAGGGTAAATTAGAATCGAAGAAAAGCCGAGGGGGTGGAGGAAGGACGGCTGGTCCGTTATTACACGCCGAGAACTTGATTATTAATATTCCATTGTCGTTACAACATCGTATAGCATGCATTAAAGATCACATTGATCGGCCTATTTCTGCATATTTATGAAGGCAACGACGTTATCGATTTACGAGCTCGTACGAGCTCAACCTTTTCTTCATCCTCGCGACCCCCCACGCAACACCCGATGGAATTCGTTATTTCAATAATAACCAGTGAAGAATGAAACGTCTACTTTGCAATGACCTCATCGAGTCAGCTTAGAAGCTTTTTGTTACAAGAATAAAATGAAAAAGAAAAGAGAATGGGAGTAAGAGAAAATCTGAGTCGTCTTACGACGAACGCAATTGCGTTGATGAACAAATTTAAAATAAAATATGACTAAAAGAGAAAGAGAGAGTTTCCAACGTAATCGATAAACTTTTTGCACAAATATCAAGACGATCTTTCTCGAGTCGATAAAGTTGAGAATAAACGAGAGTAGAATCACAAGTGTAGTGAATATAATTAGAACAGAAACGGGCTAGAGAGATACGCCTCAAAAAATCTATTCCCGCGTAAACATCGCTTCGTTTTACTTGGAGGAGGAAAATGAGAAGAAGAAGGAGATAGAAAGGGGGAGGGTGGAAGCGGAGGCTATCCCAAAGACGATAAATCAGTGCCACCGTGGTCTTGTAACGCCGTCGAATCGGCACACCGAGAACGATGTTTACGATGACAGATGGCCTGCAAAATTATCTACAAGCCGAAGAAAGGCACGAGTGACGGGCTAAGAGAGCGAGTGAGAGAGAGAGAGAGAGGGGGGAAGAGAGAAATAGTCATATGAGTATATGTTGGAAAAGAGCAAGAAAGGATGAGATGTGGGGGGCAAGACAGCCGGATAAAACGTATGCGCTGTTTGCTCGAGTACCCTCGAGATATTGAAGGTGGTAGCCCACGTATTGCCACACGTTTACACACGTACACACACACACACACACACATTTGCAGGAATATACACTTATAGTAGAGATACGTATATGCAGATGGAAGTTCGATGCCTCAAACAAGCGGACAGTTATTGGTACTTAGAAGAAGAGCATCGGAGAACCATAAACTTCGATGCTCGAACGACCGCGCTCTTTCTTGAGTGGAATCGTGA
>JAIFRP010000021.1:8926544-8937210 GCA_032403825.1 Odynerus spinipes | reverse complement strand
TTTTTTTTTTTTTTACTCGACGCTCAACACGAGTCTGCTTCGTGTTACGCTTTTATTCGATTTTATCGAATGTTCCTGGACCCTCCGTTACGATGCAACTTGTCGACAACCGGATGACTCGAGATTTGTTTGTTAACGCGTTATTTACCGGAGACGTCTTCTGATGTTTTTAAATTGCGATGTAATTAAATCACTGTGCGAGGATGTTAAGGTTTACAATTGTTACAGTGCTCATTATATTTATTTTGTCATTTTTTAAGTGTTTTCATAATTATTTTAGGATCAACTTTATTTTATTTAAATGGAAATCATTTACTTTGTATTAGATGTCATCTTAAAAAGATAGTTAATAAAATAAAAATGTATGTGTATAGAGTGAAGGGGCGGGGGAGGGGGGTGATTGATCTTTCATGGATAACGGAAAATAAAAGAGGGAAAGTGGAAAGATTTAGAGAAGCAGAAGGGATAGGATCAAAAAGGTAGGAAATGGTCACTCTAAAGTCTGCGTTTATTAGGTCGAGTTCGTTTCACTCAGGAATGCCATAAACCTAGAAAAGATAGGAAATCTTGTGGGATGGCGTAGAGACGCCATAGTGGTCCTCTCTTCTTTTGATTTATTCTTTCCATCGCGTGGAGTCCGACTGGGTGTTACGGTAAACCGTCGATTCATCGAAATCGAAAAAAAAAGTAAAACCCACCAATTAAAATGATAATAAACGCGACGTGTTTACCTGCTCGTTATCCTCGCGTCTGTACGATTCTCTCGACGAAATCGTTAAACTGGCGCCTACTCTTATGATTGTAGCGTGACGTAATGAAGGAGAGGGAAAATAGAGTTAAAAAGGGAAGAAAATGGAAGTTGTAGCAATTGGGCGAAAATAATAACGAAGATATCGTTTGTCTATGAATCATGATACAGTGTAGCACGTTTAGATACAATGTAACTACATTGTATGTATACTTGTACTTGAAATAAGACTTCGATGCTTGAGACACAAAAAGAATGTAATTCTACAAATCAAATATCTCATTTAAATATACGCAGGAAACTAATACGTTTTTAATATCGGTTTCACGTATTAATATCTTTATACATATGTGGATACATAAGAAATTGGCACGAATTTTCCGAACAAACCCAATACATTAAAAGATTAAGAGGAGGTACACTCTTTATAACCAAAAAAAGAGGGACCATCGTAAGAACTAAATGATGAAAAAAACGGACGTTTAAGTGGTTAGTAATTAAATAATAATACGGTTGCGCGTACCGCCCATGGCGACGTGTCGTGATTTCATTAAAACGACACTTAAAACGTGATACGATATTCCGCGAAATGTATACCGTCTTAGTTGGTCTACGTAAAAGTAATTTTAATATTTATTAACAAATTAAAGAATTACATTCAATCGGTTATATAATCTCCACTGTTATTTATGGCAATTTCTCGTTTTAAAAACAATTAGTTGATACCATCTAAATCAGCGGTTTTTCACATACCATCCACTTAATATATGATCAAGTCACATACCACTTTGTATTTTTTTACCACTTTTTTATTGGAAACTGTTCCACAAGTAAAAACGGGTATTTCCGTAGCTTCAGACTATGGGTAAAAAATAGGCAGTACCATAGGTAGGCAGCAGGATTTTTAAAAAGATGTCACAAGATAAATAACAAAATAGCAATAAATTACATATTTGTGTTTTCCCACTATGTATATTCCATATGCATAAAATCACAGGATTTTCTTCCGTAAATTGAATAAAATTGAATACATTAAACTATCAGGGTGCCTATAGTCATCGATATGACATGGTGTCCATGGAAAGCGTACGACAGTGAGGGTTAAGCGGATACGATCGTAGTTGCTCTCGCGCAAAACACGGATTAAAGTATACGTGTCGGCGTTTGTGCGTTCGCTTATGAGAGTATACACGTCCTCTGTTATTATAACCAACCGTACTATTATCGGTACACCTGTGCACGATACTTACATACAACTTTCATGCATGAATATACAGGGTGGTCCACGAAGCGTCCTCGACTTAGATTATTTTAATTTCTAGTGGACCAATTGAAAAAAAAATTGTTTAGTATAACATGATTCAAAGAGAGCTTTAAGATGATTATAGTAAATTTTTGATTAACTAATTTTTTTTCATAATTTGCAGTCACCTTCAGTTTTGTATAAACATAGAAGTCGACGCCGCTTCGTGGAATACCCTGTATACGCACGGTGTACGTTCAAGTAGGTATGTTCGAGGGCATGTAAGGTAGTAAAGGAAAAGGGCCTGGCAATTAAATTAGCGCAGCCGCCGGCCGAAAAGAGTTTTTACATGCGCAACCGCACACGACGCGATCCAAGCGATATAAAACGTGAACATCAACGTGGGTTACAACTTCGACGACGAGGAAAGTTCGAGTTTTACGCGCATTCGATCCGATCGAACGGATCATGCCATTTTCGATAATAACATCCTCGAAGGAATGTATGTATTATACTTTCTCTTTGTACTTCGGTTGTACCGTTCGATACAAATTAATCAGGTTAAATTACAGAATTACGGAGTACTAACGATCTCTTACATACATGCTCCAATAGTATTCAAGAGAACGGGACAAATTATCGTCGAACGGTAATGACTATCGCGACGAATGCGTAAGGGTTACTTCGAAGAGAGCGTGTGATCGTGTGATCGTGTAATCAAGGAAAATTCAAGAATCGAATGGAGAGTGTAACGTTAAGATGGGTGTAAGTTACCGTTAATAAGACTTCGATCGATTTTGGGAAATTCGATATTCTCTTTTCAATTATAACGGTAATTGAGATATTTCGTCGTCGATGGGAAATGTATTATAATTTTATGCTGTTACGAAGTATTTCATTTTTTTAATGAGAAATACAGGGTGGTCCACGAAGCGTGATCAGCTTAGATTGGTCCAATTGAACACAATTTTTTAAAAATATGATATGATTCAAAGAGAACTATAAGATGATTATAGTATATTTTTTTAGATATCAAATCATCTACATGTCTACTTTGTGATTGTCGTTGTACGTGTTTTATTGAAGAGAAAAATAATAATTACTCGAATAAGTATTCAACATTTCTTCCCTTTTTAACATTTTAAATTATTGGATATTCGGATGAATAAGTAGAAATTTTGCCTAACAGGCCGAATACTGAATAGTTGCAACTCATTGTAATACTAATGTACTGTACGTCAGTACGTGTCTGTGAAGTCCCTGTAACTGCTTTTTTGCAAGCCAAGCCGAACAACGGCACGTGCTGGCAAAAGAAAAGCAATTTATAACACGTCAGTGAGTTCCTATTAATAAATAATCTTAATAACCATTTTTCCTCGCTTTACAGTATTTTTAAATTAAAAGCGTATGTTAAATTATAACAAAATTAAAATTTAACTTCAACTTTTTAAAAAAGGAGAATTACATTATATACCTACTTGTATAATAAACGATTCATTGTATATAAATAAATGCGTTGTGTCAGTGGCTTTATCTTAATTGTAAATTTTTATCGATTAAAGTTAAAGGTGAAGGTTGTATCGTGTTTAAAAATGGCTTTTAAAAGCACTTAATCATGCAACTCGTGCATGAATCATGAGTTCAACTTGGAAGCTGCGGCTTCGGGGAAAAAACGGCTTATCAATCAATCACAAGTTAGACTGGGGCAAACTACATGCCGTGCATACTATAAGAAAATTATACACGTTGTTCAGTTTCATTTTCCTTAAATAAATAAATAAATCGTTATTAAAATTTGGTATTAACGTATACGACATTCATCGAACTTTTGTCCATAGAACTTTTATATTCCTTGAAATTAAATTCGAGCACATTGCTCACGAAACTTTCTTACAACGCACATGTTTCCATAAGATTTTTTAAAAGAAAAATGAAAAAAGTGTTGCAACATAAGCGTCGCCTTCTACCTGCGTGAGAAAACTATTCGAGATGCAAGAAAGAAAGAAAGAAGTATGCGAAGAGTAAACGGTACGAGTTATTGAACGAAGTTCGAAGCAAACGTTCCGCAACGTGCGAGTCTCACATGGACAGCAGTGTGACAACTTCTAACGTTTTGGTCAATATTCAAACAATCTCTTGGAAATCCGATGACCAACTTCTAATATGCGAGGCGTGACGAGAAATGTATTTTCATGTCAACGTAATTTTTAACTTTTGTGAGAAAAGAAATTTTTATGTTAATTTGTATGTTTTATGTTTATTTTAAATACATATTTCATAATATACATTATATTAATATTATATAATGTACAAATTAATTCACAAAGAAATATTTAATAATATTAAAAAAAGGTTTAATAGCGAAGGTATTTAAGCAAAAAAGTTCTTATTGTACGGGAATTTTCTTAACACTCAAAATTCTTTGTAGGAATGCTGTATTATAGAAGGATCTTCCCCAAATTCTCGAATCGTGTTACAACAAAACTTTAAATCATTAAATCGATTCATTTAAACATTACTTAACTAAATTTACGTACGAAAAAAGTATATTTCTAAGTATTATAAACACATATAATATTATGTCTTCTAGAAATAGGTATACATTAATTGTCGGTAGTTCTAGCGTTAAATTGTATTAACAAGATTAGAAGCGGAGAGTCAATTACCCCCGGTATTACATCCTTGCCCTATTTTTGGCAAAGTCGGACGCGTATGTCGCGTTGAAGCAACAGCAGACGGTAAAAGCGCGTCGTTTTCAGAAGGAAGACGATAAAAATAAAAATCACGTCTTTTTTCGTCTGGCGAGCTGAGAAATAACTTCCTTTCTCCCTCTGCGTGTTTGCCAATCATTGTCTACGAACGTTCACCGTAAGAAGATTCGTTTTACATCGCAAGATATAAATATTATATCTCAAACGAATCGTAAATTATTCTTTCGCCTATAAAATCTAACCTTTTACGGCTTAAAAATAAATAATAATTTTCCAAAACTCGTGACACCTATTACAGCTAGACGAAGACTACGCGAGCTCTGCGACGGAAGAAAGAAAAGAAGAAGCTCTAAAATAATAATACCTTTAACGAGAGGTCGAATCGAAAGAAAAGAAGAAAAGAGAACGAAGGAGAAAGAATTAACGAGACGTGGGAGACGTTAAATCCGTCGACGTATCGTGAGTAACGATTCGGTAGAAGCCCACGTCGATGCCGAGGACGACGAGGGACAAGAAGAGGGAGAGATATCTTAAGATTTCCTTCATTACAGCCGCACGACGGCGAGCAATTAAAAGTTCTTCAATTAGGGCACGTTTTTCTCTTTCTCTCCCAGTGGTGCTTGCTGGTGTACTCTTTTGCAGTTTTCTAACTCGAAGGCGCGTCCTTCTCTCGAAGACGAGCCGTGCGTCCATTAGCATAGCGATAATCGCTAGTAATAAAGCGTATAACCGGTCGTGCATCGTTTAAAGAGTTATGTCACAATATCGCCATCGATATTCGCTTGCTTCGCGTTGGCTAGACTCTCTTCTCGGATCGTCGAGATGAATGTTCGATTGTTCTTCTATAACCGAGCGCCGAATATAAAACTACGAAAGTCGCTTCTGCTTCTTCTTCTATTCGCTTGCTCGCTTCGAAGTCTGATATTGTCTGCGGAGTCGACGTAAATCGCTTTCCACTCGTAAAATATCATCGATTTCACATTCCCCGACGTTGTTCGATGAAATATCTGCGGAAAAAGGACGGCGGACGCGAGCCGACTTTTCGAGAGGATAATATACGTGATATCCGTATGATAAATTTCGCGATCGTCTCTGACATTTCTTGAAGATTCTCCACGATTTCTCCGAACGTGTGTTAGGTGCTCCGAGCAAAGGGATATGCATGGTTGTAGTATATGGATTAGGAACAGGATGTTTCAACCAATCGTTGTTCATTGTTTCGGATGATCGATGAATCGGTTATTAGAGAGATCGATCGTTTCGAAATTATTGATGCGAATTTATTTAACAGGAGATGATTGATCGATCAATCGGAAAGAATAAATTTTGAGGTAATGATTTAAATGTTGGAAAAATTGATTTTTGCGAGTGCTATTTATTTCTTCTTTAAAAATTAAAAATTTAAAGAAACTATAAAATGAAATAATAAATATTAAAAAAATATATTTTAATCGCACAGTTGTAACCATAAATATATTAACTTTATATACGTTCTCTAAAAAGTTTCATAGCTTTTTTTACGATCGTATGTTACTGCACCATTGTTTCGCGTTCGCTTGAACGCATGTAGTATGATAATTTGCGATATTCGCGGAATGGCCTTTACGATATCGGAAAAGCTTCTTACGATAGGAATTCTAACGTTCTCTCGTTCGCTCACCTTTCCTTCGAGGAATACCGACGCGTCGTTCACTGATATGGAAAAGAGAACAATTTGTATTTACAGAATATTTACAACGTCGTGTCTACCTACATTGTTTCGTTCTAAACTTTCCTCGCAATCGAATTGGTAATCACGATAGTCGTCCATAAATAATAATAATAATAAATAAAAAAAGTAAATACATTTGTAAAATATTATCGTGCCGTCATCCTAATACAAAAATAGCTTATAGAAATGTGACTACCTCGGAAGAAAGAATTACATCTTCGCGAAATAATTTATAACTGTCTCCGTCTCGATAATAACGTCGCTGGTTCGCTCGCGCCGAAGTAAAATTTGAAATCGTACGAACGGCGAAGGGTCGTTGACGAGTCGATGCTTTCGTTGAGAGGTAGAGCATAATGACGAACGAACGGGAGAGAAGCAGAGAGGCGGAGGGAGAAAAAGAAAGAGTGGGAGGGAGGGAGGGAGATAGAAAGAGTGGAAAAGACAGAATACTTACGGGGAGAACGAAGTGGATGAGAGCAGGAATTCGTCGCGGTCGTACTTTCCCGTCGTTTCGAGCGGTGAAAGAAATGACCAAAGTAATGAATGGCCGCTGCTCTTTGCATGTAATTAACGGCATTCTGTTAGCAGCGGCAAGAGGTCTCGGAGGTTTACAAATCTCGCCGCTGTTGCATTCGATTCGTCTTTCGTGCGATCAACGAGCGAGCGACTTCTACGTCGTTTCATTCACACTCGAAACGTTTGAATTCACTGTTTGCTTTTAAATTTGATTGAAAAATCATATCTTATCTCTTAAATAGATATTTAACGTTTGGTATTTAAAACGATAATAAAACAATCGTTTTTATTTAGTTGGGATTTAATCAATTCGATCTATTAATTTAATTAAAATTTAATCGATATACAGTTTTAGTTTTCATTAAAATATTTTTAAAGATCATTCGAAATTTATTTGTGTATTATTAAACGCTGAATATTCCGGTCGATAAAGTGCTAATATACTACCCTCTACCATATTCTAAGTAAAATTTCAAATTCCCAGTTTTGTATCTCGTGGCCTCCCCTCGTCAGTTTTTCACGTGGAATCACCCCCTACTCGCTTGTACCACTACTTTCGAGACACTCTGTATAAAATTCAATGTCAAAAAGTTAGCTCGCCGATTAGAACATACAATAGAGATTTTACCGTGTCCCAAACTATTACAATAATCTAAAGATAGAATCGATGGATAAGGAAAAGCGAGAATGAACAAAAAGTTTTGGTGCGTTGGTCTTTCGTCGTGGTCCTGTGCAGAATCGAGCTGGGAAGACGCGCTAAAGAGGCACGATATCGAAGCGAGGAACGCGGTCTACCGTGTATAAAAGGGTGAAAGGTGAAGATCAGTTAAGGGTGATATAGTGGAGGCGTTTAGTTAAATCGATCAGATAGGGCTTTGCATGGGGCACGGTGGTGGCACGCTCGCGCGCGCCACTGCTATACTAACTCGCGTCCGGCACTGTCTTTCTCTGAATTATGAGCAGCATCCGCTCGCTCTGAACTTCTTCCTCCTCTGGCAAGCTCGTTCCTTCTTCTTTCAGGGGCTCTTATATTCGGGCGTTCGATTCTCTTCCTTAGTTTTCGTAAGAAATGTAAATATATTCGACGATTATAAAAAATTTATTTTTATGCGTCGGATAAACTATTTTGTTAACCACTTAATGTACGTTGTTTTAATTGGTCATAAAATTATTTTTTATCTTTTAAAACTTTTAATTGCACTTATTTACGCATAGTGCCCTCGATTTTAGGGACAAAAATGGAACAAATGTATGTATTACTATTTGTAAAATCTAAATTTAAGATTAAAACATTTGTAAAAATGTTTAAAATTTAGATTGTACTACTGCTTAGCTCAAAACGGAAAACATTTCTAGTGCAGCTAAAATAAATCGTGTTGAAGATAAGCGCGTGAAGTACGACTGAAATTATGTAATAAGCTAATACATATACATACCTATAATGTAAAATGTATGATGCATGAGACAATAATAATGGTGATTACACTACACGGTTAAACCTTGGGTTAGAAAAGCAAATTGAAAAGCAATCGCTCATCGGACACAACATATATGTATAAATAGACATAATATTCGTTTTTTCCTCTTCGTTTACATTTTTAGTCTAAATAAAGCAGCACGACTAAAACCGAACGTTACCTAAAAAAATATTTTTATCGAAAACGCGAGGAAGGTCATTCCACGGAAAATTGACACGTTTCATTGCCGGCGACGAAGTGTCTAATTAGGCTGGCACTTAGCCGGCTCGAGAATCGCCGGTCTCTTAGCGTAAAGCATAGATAAAACGCTTTCGGTTAAAAGTATCCCCGGAGAAGTGGAAAAGCCGCTGGGCACTAGTCGGCCTTTCCGGAATTACGGGAGGCTCTTAGCTACGTACGATTTATAGTTCGATTACGATGTCGATTCGATGTCGGCGTTTTTACGCCGTCGTGGATACTACGTGTGCGTGTGTGTATATCGAAAGCCGAGCAATGGGCCAAGGTTATAATGGGCGAAGGAGTATAAACGACACGATAAAACGATTTACGTAAAGTTTAACGGGGGAACGATATGCAAGGAGTGGTTAAACAAAATATAACATTTTTACATTCGTCAATTTTTGTTTTCTTATTGCATGTAGGTACTCGACATTTCTTTGAGTAAAAGGAATTGGCTTCAAAAAGTAGAAATTAATAACATTGCCAAATCACTAATAATAACGTGAAATTTTTATTTTCTTTATTCAATAATTTCGTTATTTATTAATAAATTCAAGAATTACATTCGGTAGTTATGTCATCTCCGTTATTATTTATAACAGTTTCCCGAATGAAAGAAAATCGATTAATATCGTCCGAATAAAATTTTTAGAATTATAGTACCTATGTTCATTTTTGCAGCCAAATTTATTTATGTAAAAACCAAATATTTTTTAAAACTAGGTGAAAACTAAAAATCCTTAATAAAGCATAATTTAATTAGTTTTATTAAAAAAGAAAAAGAATGAACAAGGGAATAGATAATATCGCTTTTCACTCGATCGCTTTTCATATCCTCTCGATATTGCGTTGCATTATTCTGCATAGTATAGAAAAAAAAAATAGAAACGATAGGTAAATGTTCAGCCGTGAAAGTTTGTGGCTTCGGTGTCGCGTAAAGTCGGAAAGGAGAACGGAATTCGATCGCTTGGATAAACGCATAAGTGTTCTTCGGCTTCCTGTTTGGACCATTAGCTCCAGCATCGGCTGTGCAATCGAGTCGAGGGATCAAACGGTAAGAGTAGTAAGGTAATGCTCGCGTGCTTGACTTATACGCCGGCCAAATCGTATTCCCACGAAAATCGCGATTACGGGAGAGACGAGGGCTCGCGTTCTTTACCCAGGAACAAAAGGTGTTCGCTTAAAGTGGAATTTATGACTCGAATCGATTCCATAGGGAAGAATCGCGCGCGTGAACGAGAACCGAACTTGAACGTGAACGAAATGGAAAAGGTTGTGTTAGAACGAAACTCCTCGTATCATAATTTTTCAAAGTAATGCCAATGTAGAATATTTGTGGAGGAGCTCAAAAAGAGGCAATGTTAAGTTTTGATAAGTCGAAAAAGATTATAAATCAATTTTAAACTAAACCTTTTTTTGTCTAGATATATTGTTTTATTTAAAATTTGACAAATCACGACAATGAAAAACGACGTTAAAAAATATATTGTTTACACATGGCATTAGAGTTTCTTGAACTTATTCATATTGGAAGGTATACAAAAAAATACAATTGCGTAACATCTCCATTTTATTTGCATAAATACATTCAATTCTACACAGTTGTTCATAGAGGTACAACATAAATGACGATTAAACTTTTTCCCTTAGGATTGGTTGGTAACGATTACATTCGATGATACTCACGATCTCGTTATATCTCACCGTTCTTCGCGAGGTATCGTGCGATCACGCCGCTACGTGATATTTAAGATGACATTATATCTACCCCGTTATTATTCTCTTCATGTTTGACACGCGCGCGAGAACAAGATGTACGTATGTTCATATATTCATAGATAGGTACGTATACGTGCATGTTCATAAATCGTATCCACTATAATTGTCAAACGAGAATGCGATAGCAATGTGTATTTATTAACTACGTATAACGTGTAGGTAAGAAAATGTTAATCGTTGAAACGAATCGATGTTTATTACACCGTGTAACATAAACGTACAACGTTTAAACGACTTGCTTATCAATTTATTATATATATA
>JAIFRP010000021.1:8891604-8910337 GCA_032403825.1 Odynerus spinipes | reverse complement strand
GAGAGAGAGAGAATTTATTGCAGACATTTGGAAAACAACATGGAGATAAAAGAAATCAGGAAGTTATTGCGTGGCTAATTACTGGAAAATCCTAAGCATCTTTCGCTACTCGCCGCACACGCTATCGGCCATGTAATACGAAATAACGTGGCTTTTCGATAACGTAATCTCCAACGCGACGATAACTCCCGTTGAACCGTGTACAGAGCGTTATTTAACGAAATGTGCCATTAACTATCTGTCCGTATTTTACGAGGTTACTTTTCCAGTTATTCCTCTAGTTGGTATTTGCTAATAAAATATTCTAACGTGCGAGCATTAGAGCGTTTAATTAATCCTTAGAAGACCGGAAGCGTTCGAGGGACCCTTTTCTACATTAACGATTTTTCACAAGTTTTATTGTCGCACATAATTAAAAATAAATAAATAATATTAACACAAAACATAAACACTTTTATTTTAATTATTATTTTTTATATAGGGGTACATTGAACCCTGTCAATATTTTACGTTCTTTTTTATGGGTGGTCTTCTAAGGGTTAAACTAGAGAAACAAAAGATCGATATTATTCTGAAAAATATAATAACGTTGTTCATACCTCATAGTCGAGTTGAGGCTCATCGTTTCGTTCAGCGTCAACAGTGTGGCATTGCCGCAGCCGTCGACAGACGTGGGAAGAACGATCATGTCTTCCTTCGGACCGATTGCCATCAAAAAATCAAAAATCAACGCCGTGGTCATTCCGACAACCGCTCCAATTTCATTCGCATTTTCAAAAAACATGCCGAGTGTAAAGACCCCGAGTAGCGGTCCACCGATCATTCCAATCAAACCAATCGCAGCTTCCACCAGAGTACCGAGTTTCCCGGCAACCAAAGCCAGGGAAATACAAGAGAGTCCGTTCCCAATGGCTAGCCCTTTACCCAACAGAGTCGCTTTTTCCTCGGGGAAGGTAGCGCCAATTTTCGAGTATATCGGCTTTATGTAATCCTCGAGAGCAACAGCAGCGAGAGAATTCAACATGGCCGAGACCGTGCTGAGACTCGCGCTGAAGACACCGGCTACGAAGAGTCCCGTGAGGCCGGGTACCTGAGATAATCTCTCGGCAGCGAAAAGTGGCATGAGTTTGTCGATCGACGATATTCTGCCGGACTTCACCGGGTCGCAGTCTTCGTAAACGGCGTATATGACCAGACCGGAGAAGACTGTGATCCCTGCCAGGGCCAACATGATTGGCAAGTTCAGTAACAGGGCTATTCGGGAATCTCTCAAGCTTCTGAAGATTGCGAAACGAACATTAGTCGCATCAGCAGGCGTCTCTATCTATCTATCTATCTATCTTTTTAATTTTTTTTTTTCTATCAAGACTCTATCGCGAGATCGCGGTAAATTAATCGAAACTCTACCTTACGGATACGATCGAACAGCTAGAATTTATCTTATTCGTTAGCGTCGTCTTTTGCAATGGGTAATACTCGACGAGGTACAGCTAAAGTAAATTGAGGAAGCGTTCATCCCGAGCATTCCTATTTGCTCGGGGGACGGGGAATAATTCGGAACGGTAAATCACGGAATATATATTTATGAGCCTAACAAACCATGGGACGGAAAATCTAGCGGTTATCCTCGCTTTTACATCGAACGAAACGACGTCTTATTCGCGATCTATCACTCGTAGACCTCTTTCGTAAGGGTCAATATACCGTGCTATTGCCACGCGATATTGTGACGTTTGTACTAATTGCTCGGGTTATTCTCAATGGCCAATACGCGGTTAGATATTATGTGAAACTTCATAATGATAAAGGCGTATCGTAGTAGACGCGTATAGAGAATGAATTTTTTTTTTAAAGCGAAGCGTTATGGGGTTTAAGGCGATTCATTATTTGAGGTTCGTACTTAACGGTCAGCAGACGCTGCACCTGTACTTGATTGACGGCGAAGAGCGACAGGAACATGCAAGTTCCGCCAGTTAGGAGGCCCCACCATGTGTGACGCGTTGTGAGGTCCATACTAACACTGTAAAACGAACGAACATAATGTTTTCAAAGAAATTTTTATTATTTGCTGTATGAATAATTTTTGTAGATTCTTTAAAACCGAATTATTTGTAGAGATTTTTAAAAACTTCTAGATCGTCTCGAGATTAGCAAGGCAATATGATCGATACTAGGCAAGAACCGTTTATATAATTGATAATTTATAAATAAACTATAAAAGAACTCACGCTGTAAAATCGATACGACCGCCCCTGTAGGCTCTGTCCCAGACATCGACTAGACCGTTCGGAAGGGCACTGGCACCGACCGCAATAATGCAAAAGACCGAGACGAACATGAGAACGCCTTGGAAAACGTCGGTTATCAGGACAGCCTTGATGCCACCGATCGTCGAGTAGAACGTGCAGATCACTCCGATCAGGATGATACTCATGGTACAAGACAAGCCAGTGGTTGCTTCTAGGGCTAATGAGGGAGCGTAGAGAACGATTCCCGTGTACAGAGTTAAATGGAAAAAGTTTGCGACGCTTGCCAGCAATCGTGCCTTTACTCCGAATCTTCTTTCTAAATACTTGAGAAAATAAGAGAAAAAGGAGTTTCGTTTAACTTGGACTAAAATATTCTTTATAAAATATAGGAACAATCGTAAAACCTACGAATAATAAACACATTGGTTTAGAAAAAACATTTAAAAGTGAATTTGACTTGAGTATGGCATCAAATAAAAATTGTGTTAAACACTTACGGTAAAGGTACCAGTAGTTGACCAGTTAAGAGAAGTTTTCCACGCGAACAGTAGTAACAAAAAATATAACAGATATCGTGGCATCTGAGATTCACTTTTATCAAAAATGCACAACTTATAAAAACCTTATTTTTAATGTTTTTCTAACAACTGGTAAACTACTGGTACCTTTACCTTAAGTGTTTAAAAATTAAAATCAACAGTTTTACATCTTTCGATCAAACAAATTTGTAAATGAAAATTTCCATAGAATCTATGTTAAAAAACTTCCATTAAATCATTTTATAAACGGTATAATGATCACACGGTCGGCACCACGTTAGTATATTAATTTACCAAATGAGCCATTGATTAACCTAACGACGCATTCTTGGCGTACTATAGAGTCATCGTAAATGGTGGTCCCCGGCTGGATCCTTTACGGCGACCGTCTAGTAACTACCGTATACCTTCGATAAAACGACACTGGAGAACGATCGATCGATGCGATCCGATCGATCCGTCGATCCAATCGATCCGTCGATCCATCGATCGTTCGATACCGCCGTCAATTACCTCGAAGACGCTCATGATTTTCAACTCGAAGAAGACTGGTAGGTAGAAGTACATGGTGATAGGCGTTCCAACACCGAAGCCAATGTAAAGCACTATGAACATCGTGCCGTAGGTATAAGCTTCCGCGCTGATTCCAAGGAGCGTAATCGCGGACATGAAGGAAACCATCAAAGCTATCGCCAGTGGTACGATCTTCATGGACCGATCGGCCGAGAAATATTCCTGCCGTTGATAAAATATTGACGATTATTTTACCGGCTTTATTAACCGAATATCATCAGGCAACCGAGAAAATTATGTCGCTATTTACGATTAATAAAAAGGCAGTTATTTTTTTATAATTACTTAATCGATCAAAATATTCATCATTAGGTACATTGGAGTACTTTTTCATAACGAGAGGGTAATAAATTATGATATAATAATAAATTCAACTGTTTTACTTTCTAAAAATTGAAAAATATCATTTTAAAACAATGTTTTAATTAATCTAATTATTAAATTGATTTTTTGAACAAGTGATTTATGCTACTTTCAAAATAAACGACTCATATATCGATTTCTCATTAAACGATACTAGACTACCGCCGTACACGATTTTAATCACCATTCGTATTTAACGTAATCGTGCGTACACACGCGGTTCGCGATAACGTTTATTTTTTTCCTAAATTTCCAGCCGATGGAAATATCTATTTTCACGGTGGATATTTATTAACGAGCCTTACTCCAATAGCTAATCCAAACGATCGGACTTGACATTACAGGAAATTAAATCGAGATTACGTGAAAGTACTTATACGATTTCGTTACAAAAGAAAATAATAGAGATCTCTATCTCCCGATCAAGATTTATTTTATTGGAATTGGATCGGCAGTGATAGTCGCGCGTTAATTAGCGTCCCGAGCATTTAGAAAATTGCTTGCTTCGGTGATAATTTAGTACCGATCTGCAGTCGGTAATTTATATCATTCGCAATATCTATCTTACTTAGAAAGTAAGATCGTTACGGATAAGGAACACGGAATACGGTCGATCTCACAAGGATCGTGATTCTTTTACTGTAATGTGATAGGAGTTGAGGATTATCGATTGTATCTGATCGCGACGGAAGTAAGAAGTAAGAGATGAGAGAACGAGAAAGAGAGAGAGAGAGAGAGAGAGAGAGAGAGAGAGATCGTTGCTATTGATTCAAGAATCTTTCAACGTCGAAATTAATTTTCTAATCTAGTAATACCTCAGCCGTTTTCTGTCGACCACCGGTAAATCGATAATAGACCCCGATGCCGGCAGAAATTGATAGAACTACACCGAGGACTAAATAGTCTGGCCATTGCAACGTCGTCGTCTTATTCTCGGTGGTCTGCTCCTGGAAATAGAATTGTTTTTTCTATGTTATTCTGTTCTTTGCGGAAACATCACTACTATCCCATTAACTCTCTAGTGGCATTAAAATGTTTTACGTTTAACTTCTCATTGAACAGTACATATTGTTATTCTATTTTTCACTTTCAATTCTCTGGTAAGCATTACTACGAGATATATTTTACACTGAATTGACTCCTACATCCAATAAATTATTGAAAATAATTTATATTGTTTTTTTCACACTGTTTGCTAGACACACTAGACTATGAAATATTCAATTCGAATGACACTCACGTCCATTTTTCTTCTCGTATCGTCAACTTTACTAGTTGACGAGTACAAGACGATGTCGATCCCGAGCGCGAAGATCCCGTAGATCTTCACGTAGATCACGACGTGAACGCTGATAGCAGAAAAAGAAAACACACGGAGTGCTCGACAAGAACGGCGAGACGCGATTCCACCTGCGCATAGGAACGTTTCGTTTCGAGGGGGGCAAAAGAAGGCAAAGAGCGTTCGCGTTACGTAAAACTTTGCTCAGCATCTTTAGTAGCAAAGACACGCGACGTACCTACAGGGCAATTGTTGAAATTGGTTAAATCGTTCGGGAACGGTACCAGGATCAGGATTATAAATATATGACTGTGTCGAGTAAGCTCTTCTTCTTTAACAATGATTTTTCAGCAAAAATTAGTATATTTTTTCCATTCCTCAACATTATTTATCATCTATATTATTTTGAATGTTTAAACATTTTTATAGAATTCATAAAACATGACGATATACACAAGGTGTTATCCATATATCTATGTTATATAGAATCAACCCCTTTCCGGTGGTACCGGTGTTTATCGAACACTCTGTATATCCGAAAGTCACTATCTACACCGTTCGAGTCGATAGAAGTAACCAACGCGAAAGGCATCACTCGAAACTCTTCCGAGTGTTCTGCTTCGGTGGACAACGACAGACAGAAATTATCGAAGCGGAGCCACTCCTCGAGCGTTTAATTGATTTCAGTTAGTGGAATGGAGATGATACCGAGAATAGACGATAAACTGGGAGTCCGTGAAATCGAGTTTATAATGGAAGTCGAAAAGACGAACTGGTAGCGAATCGTGCTGACTACTTACTCTATTGTTACTTCGCCGATGAATAACAATTATGCGTGGGACGATGGTTCGTGACCATAAAATAATTTACTATTATTATACGAAAACGTCGGGTAGTACCTACGTCGAGTGTTGTTTTCTTCAAGAGCCATTGCAACGGAGCATTTAATTCGACTTCGCCAGCTTCGGAAGAGGATCCACCGTTATTCTTATTCCTGAATCCTTGAAACTTATGACGCCACTGTTATGGTTCGAGAAGAACCGGAGTATTACGGTATAATAGTGCATTCCACGTATGAACCGATAGGAAAACAAAAGTGTTCGTATACTGGAATTTTCGGATAAACAAACGATCATTTTTCTGATATTAAATTTCCTTGATTTAAATAAAAATCAAGAAAACTTGCAATTTGTGCAGTATTTATAGATCCCAAATCTTTGTGGCTGTTAAATCACGTAAGTTTTTTAATATAAGTGGAATGTGTAGAATTACATTCTTGTTGTGTCTCGATACATCGAAGTCCTATTTCAGGTGTAAGTATATCTACGTTATATCTAAACATCCGTTTGAATAACGGAACGTTCGGATATTAAGGTATTCGTATAATGGGGGTTCGAATACACGAGACTCTACTGTATATTCATCGATCCGATTTCTTTACGCGTTAATTATCATATATTCGCTTTTCTCCAATTTGCATAATAATTACCCGAGTAGGATCTCATATATGAATTTTATCGATCCAATAATCTCGGATGTAATTTAAGTAACTTTATCTCGACACGTATTTAAATACACGCGTAGTGTACTACTATCTTCCGGGGTAACCGGATAATCCGTTTCAATAAATATTAATGCTTATCGTCCAATTTTCGATATTGTTTCTCGTACAAAGTCGATCGGATCGTTTTCCTCGTTAAACTGTATTACCGATCGACGGAAGAAGAGGAAAGCGAGGAAAGAAGGTAAAGAAGATGATAGGCCAAAGGAATAAGGAGAGCGAGGAAGGAAAAAAGAGAACGTAAGTGGCGAATTCCCGTCATTAAGTCATTAGCGGAACGACAGCAGGCCGATCGTCGGTTAATCGACCGCTGAACCCAATCATCGGCCAATCGTCGATCTCCTCGGCAAATCGAAATTTGCGACTTCGTTCGTGCCTTCTTTAGACATCTCTATCTACGCATCCTTGGGTCTTCCAAACAAGCGGACCATTTTATTAGCACGTTCGTAACCACTACCTACTAACATACTCGAGACGTACGTTTCTTTCAGGGAGGCAGGTAGTGGGCTGCTAATCGCGTACAATTTTATTACAATTGGAACAACTTTGGAGTTTTCATGATACATTTTTAGCATTTTTCTGAAAATAAAATAACATTCTCTTTAAAAGACCATACTTCTTAGAATACACGATTACATAATTCTAAATATTACGGAACAAATTTTCTAAAGATTTCAAACAAAGCTGCCAAAAATGAACACCGTTAACCGATCACTCTTATAGCAGTCAAAGTGTTAATCTCCATGTACCTGACTCTCGGTATTTCCATTATCCACGTTTCCAACCTACTCGTAAGTCGTCGTTGAAAAATACGAGAGTCATTCGACGCGTGTGTCGCGAAGAATCCCCCGAATTATCCCATTTCATTGTTTTTCGTAATATCTCTTAGCCTCCATTACTAATTCTACGTCGTTGAGTGATCGTCGTTATTAAAGCGGTACGTTACTCTGATTAGAATGTGCACCAGGATATCCTAGGTGAAATAACTTGGTATTATGGCACACTTCATAAATTCCCAAGTTCCACTTCCTTTTTTTTTGCAATATCATGCGAATTCGTAACGACCAGTTTTGTAGATGAGATCTTTGTAAAAACGAGCGATGGCCGAAAGGAAAAAGAAGAAAGAAAGTTTCGGGGCGAGTTCGCCGTTTGTATGGTGGTCTTCCGTATGAAAAGTATATCTCGTTAATTAAAGCAACACTTCGTAAGGCTTTCGTGCGAGTGACACGAGTTATGGATCTTTGCTTAACGAGCCAAGAAATTAATGAGAAAAGCGAAGACTACGCGGTTTTCGCGAAAATATTAACGAGCTCGTAAATTGACGTAGTGCGAGTATGTCGGGAGTAGATATAAAGACTGACCTACCGATTTGCGCTAGAATCACGCGACACCACACCGGATGAACTTGCTTTCTTCGTTTACGAACAATTCGTCGCGTTTTATCGCTTTTTCTAGCCGTTACGATAAATACCCATAGCCACGAAGCGTTCATGTTCTAAGCCTGTTTCTGAACTTGTTAATATGCGTGTGTAATATTAATATATGTAAACTTGCAATTAAAATAGAACTTCGAAGATTTGAAACACAAAAAGATCGCAATTTTACCCAGTTACTTATCGTTAACATACTTATGTGATTTAACAGCCTAAAAGATTTAGAATCGCTAAATATTACACAAGTTGCAAATGTTGTAGATCCTTATTTAAACGCACGAAATGTATATAATAAGATACATATAATAATATCATATACAATATCATATACAACACATACAATATAATAATACCAGAAAAGTGATCGTTCTATTATCCGAACATTTGTATCTCCCTATTAGTTCGGATATGGGAGGTTCTACCGTAATTTATTATATATCCGACAGTATATACAAAGTAGACTTTTATAAATAAAACATGAATACGTCGTGTTATTTCAAGATTCCGATACAACGAAGACTACGTTCGTGAGTACGAACGTTGAACGATCCTTTCCGCGTGACGCGTAACTTTCTCGTGGCTTGTTCCGTGTGTCCAGTCATTTAGCGGAAAAGGGTTTCTTTGGTTAGTGGTGTTAATTAGACGTGGGATGCAGCAAGCAAGCAGCAGCAGCAGCAGCAGTAAGCAGGCAACGTGGAAGCCCGTCGACAAATCTTTCAAGTCCCCGGCAGAAAAGAGTCGACGATTTGTTTGACTTTCTCCCTCCATGTGCGCGACTCGAAGGGAAGCGTCGTCACTCCTCGCTCGTTCGCTCGTCGCGCTGAAAATAAATTTTACAGCAGCGAGCGTCGTTGAGTGGCGATGGGGTTAAAAGAAAATGGAGACGAGTTCTGTGGTGCTACGAGTTCGTGATATTTTCGAGACAAGCTCTCGTAGAGTTAATAGCGTCTGAAGGTGGAATCGGGTAAATACGAGGCAATATTTAAATAAATAATTGAATGTAAAATAAATGTAGTAGTATTTGATACTGACTCGCGTCGGCAGGTAACGCATGGTTCTTAGGTCGCAAAAAATAAGACTGTTCTCTTTTATATTAATATAATATTTATTTATTTATTCAAATTTACGGGACAGACCCATTATACAAAAGAGTGCAACAAATGAAGCGCAGAATGCCAAAAATAAATTACAACAAAGAAACCGCTTGGTGATAATATGATATATGAAAATTAGAAAAATGTAATCCCAACTCTCCCCAAACGATTGATACCAAATGGCCACCGCAATTTCGTTTTTTCCCTCTTGTTTCCACTCACGGTGTCGATGTCCGCTCGGCCAACAAAGTTCTCACTCTCCACTCGATCGTTTTTCGAGATCCACAGGCCGCGACTTCTCGACGCAACGATGTCGCGCATTCGCCAACTCGTCCCATGTTTTATGTATACGTGTACGCGTTTCTTCTCCTGTGTTCGTATCGCGCGAGCCAAGAGGAGGTCGCGAACTCGTGAATCATAGCTCTTCGTATAACCATGCAAATAAAGGTGTAAGAAACTCGCCCCGAACTTACACTTCTCCGAACTCGTTCTCCAATTTGACTCTGTTTTTATTTTTTATTTTTTATTATCATTTTCGCGCGCGACGCGTTGTTACCGTTATTACGTAAGCTTTTGTCTCGTTGAAGCACCACCGGCCTATAAAATCCTTTGTGAAACGTAAAACCCACTACCACTCGTAAGCTTTTATATTACCAATGGGATTCAAACGATCGAACGTTTTACGATTATGCCGATGCACTCTCGTACCTACTTGGTACTTTTGTAACGCGACATTTTACGAAGCGCCGACTAAAATTGGCCGTGACGTTCGAACTACGCTTTCTCTCATTGAAATCGAATAACTCGTGTCACGTATTCGTGAATCATATCTCACAGAATGTCTCCACGGTCTCGTATATAATAGCGGACAATTGTCATAACGTGTCGTGATATTTTTACTTTACGCACGATCATCGTGACATCGTATACACGTATCTACGTAGTTATGTATGTACCTACATATATACGTTATCGTCGGTAATTCATGAGACGTTAAGTAATTTTTGCTCGACGTTTAAGTTAAAACTATTTAATTGTCAAGTTTCTTGATTTTTATTGAAATAAGTATAATGAAATTTAATATCAGAAAAATGATTGTTTTGTTATCCGAAAATTGCAGTATCTGAAGACTGTTGTCTCTACATTAGTTCCCCATTAATAGGAGGCCCTACTGTACCTGTAATAAATATTATAATAAGAATTGAGAAGAGAACAAGTTACTCTTGTCTTCGCAGGAATTATCACCGAACGCCCGCATAAAATTCGACAAATTTCTCTTCCCGCTCGTAATTCAAACGAAATAGAGAATTATACAGTGACGAATTAATTTCGTTCGTCGGACTAACGACTTTATTTTTGTGCATCGGCCGAATACACTCGAACGCTCGTGAAGTACGAACAACGAAGGTTCAGCGAATTGAACGTATTAAGTCAATTAAGGGCACGAAATCGACGCGGCGTGCGAGCGAGCGAGGTTATCTCGTGCAAATCGAGTGGAACGCCGGAACTGTCATTAATTAATTACGGAGCCAACGAGCTCGCACGCGAACGCGAGCCATTATCGTCGTTGCATCTCCGTCGATTCACATTCAGGATCGATGCATCGAAACAATATGGGGGAGCGTGACGCATAGCGTGGGTGGAGATACGTATCGATGATATCTCTTCGCAGGCATGAACGCAACCAATGATGACGCGACCGAGATTATTTGACTTATGTTCGAATTTTTAAGTATTTCCATATAGTCAACGATAATCGAAGCTGTCGTGGGAAATCGTTAAGCTGGTTTTATGCAGATCTTGAGATACGGTATAGCCTCCCATATTTGAAAAGGATAGGAACAATTATTTTGCTGATATTAAATTTCACTTATTTAAATAAAAATAAAAATAAATGTGTAATTTGTGCAGTATCTATGGATCCCAAATGTTTTTAGCTTCTAAATTACATAATTTTTTTCTAACATAAGTAGCTACATAGAATTACATTCTTTTTGTGTTACAAAACATCGAAATCAAGTGCAAGTGTACCAACGTACATTGTATTTAAACATCACAGCGAAATGCTGTTATTGACATTGAAGTAGATATATAGTTTGTTATTAAAAAAAAAAATGCTGTTGGAATAACACAGCGTTCGGATATTAAAGTACCTACTTGTTTTTAGAACGTCTGCTAGGGAAGACGCGATAACGAGCTTAGAGTTACACTCTCGACCGTGCACGTGTTAGAGCTTAGATGACTACAAATTCAAAAGGTTCGCGTTAGAGTGTCTCTTGTCTCCCGTCTGCTTCCGTGAGTGGCGAATAACTAACTGACGGAGAGCTGAAGATGAAAATATCTGTGAAAATAGAATTCCGGGAATAAGAGTTGGGCCAAATTCATATAGGTGTGCCACAGGAAGTCTTTGTAATAAACTTTCTGCATTTTTTTTTTAACGAAAGTGTTCATACGAAATACCTCGAATTTTAAAATCCTTGTTTCCGGATATTAACAAAAAAAACGAATAATAAAATCCAGCTGCATGGAATTGCTTTCCAATTCGCAATTTCGTTTCCCCCTATGGTTATATTACACCGGAACTACTTTGGTAATGCATCAGGAACTCTAAAACTGGTTTTGAAAATTCCAATAACGTTAGGTCGTATAGGCATACCTATCGAGATGTTACCGCATATTTACGTTCAATATACCTACCGTGACATTGCTCCGGGTTAATTTCGAACGAGATTACGGAAAATTACCATACCGGATATCGCCGTGGGCCGCTTTCGATTGGACTTTTTTTTATCTTTTTCAATATAGAACCCTCGTTCATTTTACACTCGACAGTAGTGGGGCCGGTACTGGTTAATTTTTGTAAGCAGCTCGTTCGAACGTTAATGAGTTTGCGCCATAACGTTGGAACGAGAGCACATCGTTAACGATACGAGTAATTACTTCTTTTTCAATTATTACGATCGTTCAAGGAGAATAAAGGCATCGGCACTTGTTAGAAGCCATTTCGTTATCGATACGACACGAAACGAGAACAGAGAATACGGTTTCTCGGGTTGGAAAATGTCGACGATGGCGGCCAAGCGCACGACGTTAAACGATCTCATTGATTTTAATTGAATCGTAATTCTTTCGGGGACCTCACCAGAAATAACGTGATAGGTTAATCCATTAGCTCGGCCCACGCATTTGGTTCGCTACTCTAGGATGCGGGCTCACACGCAAATTTACTATACAAATTTACAAATTACAAAAAAAGGATAATTTTGCCACTTGTTACATCCATCCGCAATATGTTAATTGTACACTAAATTCTTAAGAACAGAATCCATTTTGGTACATACATAATCGACGGTTAATCAATTTGCATTATTACACATACGTGGATATACTTTCTTACAATTATAATATAATTGTAGCAAAACGTAAATATTTATAATATAACATTATTATAGTACAAACAAGGTAATCGATAATCTGAAAGACATAGTTTTAATGATCGGCAAAACATATGTTCATTCTCTATCTCTCTTTGTCTCTCACTTCCCTCTTTTTTCCACCTCTCTCTTTCTCTTTCTCACACACACTCTCGTTTCATTCATCCGGAAATTGATTACGTCCGTCGACGTTTTTAATAGCTGTTCTAGTACCCTGTCTCGATGCAATAGCATAGAATCGATGGATAACACGTACGACGACGACGACGACGACGACGACGACGATGGCGACGAGGCGTGTCCGGGTTAAGTCAGTCGTGTCTAAGAAAGGATTCGTCGAAGGATCGATGTCCTGTCAAGCGGTCTGGTAGGCATTACTTTGTCGCTCGAAGAGAGTCTTGTCGTTCTAGATAATCCTCGGCTAGAGTTACGGTACGCCGCGATAAAGCGCGATAGGAAATCGAAATCCTTCTTGGCACGTTTACCAGACGCCACGGTGTCGCTTCGCAAATTTCGAACGTTTAGCGACGGAAAAGATTTCGCTTCGCTTTAAAAACGTAAGTGGAACGTTTTATAAGGTGGCGAAGTAAAGTAACGTCGCGAACGTTTGTGACGCGTAGGTATGTTAAAACGTTTTAAATATAGGGTGTCTCAACAATTTAGCTTCACAGGACTAATGTACAATAATTATAAATAATACGATTCCTAATCGAAATTACAATCTATTAATTATGGTTTAGAGATAAATGGATGTCGATCTAAACGTTTGTTGTAATTGATAAACTAAGTAACAAAATAACTAATGGTGTTTTTTCATTTTTATGTATACACCCTGTATACTTTTACGTACATAAGTTATTTGCTTCGCTGTTTTTCTTTTCCTTTTATGTTCTTCTTCCTGATGCAATTATTTTAACCTCGCGCATAAATAAATCGATAATACGCAACATTCGTGACGCGCGAGACACGAAATCGCTCTTATTTCGGTGCGACACGCGAGATCCTTCTTCTCTCTCGTGTCTGAAGTACCTAATTGATGGAATTCTAAAAAAAACAGCCAACGTCGTCGTCACTTAACCTTTTACTTATAATCGATCAAGAAGTGGACTCTCGTGGGTGGACAATTTTTCGCAGCATCTTCCGAATATTAAAAAGTCAAGGATTACGCTATATGTATGTTAATTAAAAGCCATTCAGTATGTCATACCTACGCGAATCTGCCAGACCTTGTTAAAAAGATTTCTTTTACTAACGGTTAAAATACAAACGACATAAAAAGTATAACTGATTTATATATAATATATAATATATTTTGCTACTTGCTACTTCCGAGAAAAACACGAAGAGGAAAGCGCGTGTGCGCGCGGATAGAAAGAGAACGGAAGGAACAAAACAAATTTACGAGATACACCCACCCGTTTTCCGTGGAACAATGACGCGTGTCTCTAGTTTTATTTCGTCGAGCAATCATTCTAATGGTAGGTACAGGTACCGAGAAAAAGGCAGCGCCATTGGCATGTTGAAGCGCTCGAAAATTTCGCTGATCGAAAAGGAAGAAGAAAAAGAAAGAACGAGGTAGAGAAAGAGAGAGAGAGAGAGAGAGAGAGAGAGAGAGAGAGAGTGAGGAGGGGCAAAAAAAGAGACACAAGACAAAAGGGAAACAGGAAGAGGAGCATTTCGTTGTTCGTTCTACGGCTTTTGTGCTTATTTTGCGCGTACGCGAACCAGAGTATGTATACTGCACGTATATCTTCCTCTCTTTTCCTCTTTCTATTTCTCTGTCTCTGAAAACCGGCAGCACTCGATTTGTAATGGAAACGCGCCGACCTCGAATTCGCGTCCGTTTCGAAGAGGAGAGGCCGCGGATGACGACACGCCGATGACACGATATCGAAAATTACGTTCGACTTGTTTTACATTTTTATGTATCTATGCTTTTTTGGTTATCAGGTGTTTTTTATACGAACAAAAGGAAATATACCGCTACTGGGTAGAAAACAACTAAAAAAAGAACATAAATCGATAAAGAAGTCTATAAATAATTTAAATAAAACCTCTAAAGAAATATTTTAAAAAGTTTACTCGTTAATCGCAACGCTGGACCTCGCAACGGTGGCTTTGAAAATCGGCAAGCTGACGGGGAATACTTTTTTCTCCTCTTTCTAATTCCAGCCTAAGCCCGATCGGACGCCTCGATACTAAAATTATAACGGTAACCTAATTAGAAGCGTCATTCCACCGTTCACCGCTGATCGACGTCTCGATTTAGAAACTCAACGTGTGGTCCAGGCAAAGAACGCGCCTCGATCATCGAAAGAGAGCCCTTGAACCTTTGTTCGGCTCCCTTCTACGTAGTAAATGTGTTTCTGGCTATTACGACTCGTCGTTTAGAATCGACCCACTTTTAATTTGTATCAATTAACGCCCAGACTGAACGATCTCGGTTATGTGGCTCACAAAATAGTTGCAAGGACGCTCTCAACGTTTTGTTGCGTGAACTTTATCTCAACGAAAACGAGCTCGATAATAGTTATTTATAACGATCCGTTGACGCTAAAAAAATATTTCTTGGTCTATACGAATAATTGATTATAAAGCAAATTCTTGAAAATGGCTCAATGTGATTTTCTGTCTTGTGATACTTTGTCTAATTATTCTAGCGACACATACACACACACACACACACACATTAGTGATTCAAAGTATGATAGTCCTTCGGAATATAGTTCTGATTCAGACGATGCGAATATTAGACCAACAAAAAGATAAAAACCTTAGCGATCGACCCTGATCCTGAAAGTGAAGATTGAACATTGAAAAATATCGATGAGCTCATAAAAACTTTCGTACGCTTTGTTAGTTATAACACTCGAGGAGTTATTAATATCGATTGCTCATCACGAAAATATTTTCCTTGGCCCATAGCGATAACCGATCGCAAATAAAATTGACGAAACTAATCTCGGAAGCTAGGAGCGTACAAAGAAACTTGCGTCACGATACGCGATAACTCGTACTCGCCATAATCGATTCATCGGTTTACATCGCGGAGAACTAGGATTCTTAGAAAAGCGAGGATGGACGGCTCGCATTCAAAGTCACAAAGCGTTCTTGTTTTCCATTTCCAAGTTCTCTTCGGCAGTGCCCTCGAAGAGACACGTAACAGCGACACAAGTAATACGTAATATTCTCTGATCGTTTCTAATCGCCACGTTCTCTTTCTCAACGCATTCGCGGCCGGCGCGGCGATTATATTATCGAGCGAGACTTTATATCGGCAGATATTAATCTGTAAAATAATTTGCGAGTACTCGCGTCCGCAAAACGCGTGCACCTGTATTAGGTCTTGTTTTTCTATTTCTTCTCGATCGATCCGCACGATCGGTATGTCCTGCCTGGCTAGCCACGTGGCCGCGCGAGCGATCACGTATCCCGTACGTTTCTACGTGCGGGGATTTCTCAATGAAACCGAGCCGAAGCCGCTCAACGGCCCCGTTCGATGAGTCGTAGAATCGCTTCGCGAAATTATTTTCCCGTTTCTTTTGCGATCCTTGGGAAAGGATCTCTCTCTTCCTGTTTTCTCTCTTTCCTCGTTTTATGCCATCGACGTGCCAACGAATGACGTTCCTTTTCCAACATTTCTGATCGTAAAACGTAGATGTTATCGTGGATTTTTAAGACGTTCGAACTCGATGTATTTTTTTTATTCATAATTGAAGTTAGATATTTGTTTCTTTGATATTAGATGATATAAGTGTGGCGTGGACCAGCACCAATCGAATGACAAAAGGAGTTAGGGGAGAGGTTCTTTGTCGAGAAAATTTTCTTAATCGTTGACTCCTTTATCTCCAAGTGATTTAAGTCGTAGAGATTCGAGTTAGCGATATTCGACTGTTATATCAATAATTTTTCACGTTTTAATGAACCGTCACCTACATAGGATATTAGTTATGTATTTCTTTTTTGCATTATTAGGTATAAATAATATTTCCATAACGCTCGTTAACTTTTTCAGAATACTCGCTCTTACAGGACTTACTCGAATAGTTTTAATAGTAATGCTAGACCAATTAGCGGTAGATTTCTATGCGTTGAACGGGTCTCGGATGTCACGATGAAATCGAACCGCTTCTTCTTCGCATTTTCTTCGCCGAGCTTCGGCGTGTCCAATCGACTTGACTATGTAGATACGCGTCGCCTCTGTAATGGACGATGACGAGGATAGAAAGAGGAAATGCGAGATACATTCGAGACGTTTTCTTTTGAAAGCGGTATAAGTTAAATTTGGAAAAAAAATTAGTTGACTTCTTTTCATATCGTTTATAACAAAGCTAATACAGTACAATATCCTTATGAATTTATCAACAAAAGTTTCACTATCAAATGTTAATGCAAAAATGTTTTTTTTTCTCGAAAATGGTATAAGTCCATTTTCAATCACCCTAATTCATTAACATTTACCGATACTCTTAAATTAATTCAAACGCAAACCCTTAAATATCTTAGAATAAAAATAAATTAATTTCTACCGCTTTCCAAAAAAAAACGACTCACATAGCACCTATCAAAGGTTCGAGGGAAAGGTAATAGCGTAAAATCACGTTATACGGTCTCTAGGAGTAAAAAATAGAGTAAGCAACTTGTTCTTCGCGTCACGATCCAACCGCCAATCTAAAGGATCCCGATGGAGCAATAAAGCGATCGCTAATTATGAGAGCCGCGTCGAATCGTTCGAAAGTTCGAGAGTTCGCTTCTCAAACGATTACGGTCGTTCCGTTATTCGATTCCCGAGCGTGCTCGCAATAGTTGAACGTGGAAACGCGTTTGTCCTCAGTTTTACGCCCACGCGTCGTATCTTTTTCTCTTCTTCCTCTTCTCCCTCTTTCTCTTTCTATTCTTCGCCATCTTATACTCTTCGCGAACATGACGACTTTATTCCCGAGTTTTTTTTTCGCGAGACGCACGAGTTGGTACGCTTTAACTGCTAATTGCCCGAGCGTAAATATTGCCGTTACACGCGAGCAGAAGGACAACGGATTTGCATAGAAACGTTGTTAGAGATCGTTCTAATGGTGAGAGATGCCTAGAACACGAGGAGAACTTCTCCTTGTTCCCTGCACAGGGTCATCGCGTGGAATTGTATTCTACGATGAAACACGTGTCTCGTAAATTCGTGCCTTCCGCGATCGATTTACAGCTCGCTCGTGCCTCTTTCTTCGGAAGAGTGTTTATATGTATGTGTGTGTGTGCATATATATATATATGTGTATGTATGTATGTATGTATGTGGATGCTGGTACACCGGCGATGATTCTTTTCGAACGAACGTGTTTACGAGCGCGTTCTTATCTATGAAAAGTCAGTCGATCTGTTAATTACCTTCAACAAGTATTTCAGAGGGCCCAGCTGTACGGTAGACTCGATTGGGTGGTAAAAGTAGGTGATGAAAATGTTGTTTAACCCTTTCAGCGCTGTGTCGTTCAACGTTGAGCGTATACCGTGGGTCGCGTACTTGTTAGGATAAAGCGCAAGCTGGGATGAATACATTTAATCGCCGTTAATATCTAACGTGTATATGTTGTGAGTTCTTAGCCTATATCGAATAGTTGTTCGCGAACTCGTGCATGGGTTTTAAGGGATTAAAGGTTTATCCTTGTTGTTATTAGAGAATACGGAAAAAGAGAGGGGCAGAGAGAGAGAGAGAGAGAGAGAGAGAGAGAGAGATTAAAGAGATTACGGAAATAAGGAAGTTTCGTAGAATAAACAATAAAATTATTAGTAATATTATAGAATAACATAAAACTAGGTTACCGGTATTTAGTTAAAACATTTGAAACGACGTAAAACTACGTTACCGCTCCCGAATGTGCTGGCGGTAAATTTCTATAAACTTTTCCAAGATTATACGTTTCGGAGCTACCACGTGACGCAGCGACGTAAAGGTCACCACGTGCTACTCCTTGGTGGCATTGCATAAACGGCATATAGAAAAAAGACCGCTCAATTAACGCTCTCGACTTCCTATCGCGCACAGGCGTGTTACATGAAAAGCCTTATCGTAGATCCCGTGGCATGTATACGATCTATTATGCCACAAACACGCACGCGCACCGTCCATTATGCCATTGACGCGTATACGCCGCATTCGTTTCGCACGCTCGGATGACGAGTACCGCAAACATCATCGTAACGTCGAGCTCTCTCTCTC
>JAIFRP010000021.1:8879236-8891585 GCA_032403825.1 Odynerus spinipes | reverse complement strand
CTCTCTCTCTCACTCTCACACACACACGCACAGACACTCTATCGCCATCGCGCTGACAATAAGTTCGCATTAAACCATACTTCTACTTTTATTTCGTCGTTTCCCGTTCCCCGTTAGAGATTTCACATTAGAAGTAGGTAGGTACATATTTATAAATAGAAATTTATTAATTCAAACAAGATATAGGCGCATAATATAATTCCAAAGTACATATTTTGAAATAAAAATGATCGTGTTACGTGGTACTTTGTCTTACTCATTTTTAAAGGCCAAACCGTATTATTTTTTAATCGTTGAAACTTAACATTGTTTGTTGATAATTAGAGTGCAAGCTCCGTGATTCCTGCAGTAGCACTCCCGAAAAAGAGCCGGCGGAGTAATGACTTATTGACGTCACTTATGCTTGCACGGAAGTACGACGTTAAACAAGGCGCATAAAGTTTAACGAGGTCGAAGGTACCTATGCCGTCGTTGTCGTGGCAAACGAGCGAGGAAATGGAGAGAGGCCTGGAGAGAGAAAAAGCGAGAGAGAGAGAGAGAGAGAGAGAGGGAGAGATAGGATTTTTACGCATTCGTTTCCAACGGTGACGACGATAATTTTGATAATTCCCTTGGTCTCTGACATAACCAACGGAATTAGAGCAAAAAAAGAAGGGTCCGATATACATATGTATATGCTTACGTTGAACGCGGTTAAACGTAGTAGAGAGTTTAGTTTCGGTGTGTAAGGTCGCTCGGATGTTTCCATTAGAGAAAAAGTAGCAGGGACGATGGTTATGCGTGGATACGAGAGTATACATACTTAAATACAGTAGACTTCCGTCTAACACAGTTAGAAAATTAGGGAAACCTCGTACAAGACGGAAAGTGGCGAGATTTTTTTATTTTTATATTCCATAAAAAAAGATGCGCCTTCTTCTCCTTCTCGTTTTTCTTCTTCTTCTTCTGATTTTTCTTTTTTCTTTCTCTTCCCGTCAAATGTGCCGGCACGCACAAGCCGTGTCACCGTAGTACGTATGTAAGTATGTTCGGTGACGTACGCCCCATGCATTATACAATAGGCGGCGTTGGCCGGTAGGAACAATAAGCCACTTAGTCCTCGGATTACGTAAATTAACCGTAAGGTCTGCCCTTCTACCGGTTTACGCTCTCTCTTTTACATTCGTAAACGGTAAGCTGTTTTTTGACATTCCTCGTGTCGAATCAGCCTCTTTGGAAATTGTTGAATGTACATAATAAGAATCAATATATCATTTATTAAGTATTTTATTCTTGTAAAATTAGATCAAGTACATTATCTGAATATAAGATAGAACGATACAAGAACTTACGAGCTAATACTAATACTAATACGAAAATACCGTAAGATATATAGGGCAAAGATCGACGCTAGTGGAATACCCGTAAAAGGTTTTATCTCGTTTCCAGAAAGGAGGAAAAGCATACGATAGCTTGCTTACGTTAGACGCTTTCGATTCAGGCCGCGAGAAAAGAATCGGAGCGCAAAGACGTGAACGGCGGTTAAAGTTTTCCACCCGCCTTCCTTACTCCCCCTCCTCGACCAAATCCCTTTGTCCTTCAATATACGAAAGTTCAGGCGGAAACAGCTGTTTTGGATTCGCCAAGAGAGTTTGCCAAGAACTTGTACGGAAGATCCGACGTGAAAACTGTGAAAGTGGAACGCTCGTGGCTCCTTCGAACGCGACGAGGAGTCGCGACGACGAGAGCGGAATAGAAAAGCGTTTCTTTTCTTCTTTGGACTGCGAAGAAACGAGCGCCGCGTATCCCTTCTAGTGGCTCTACACGTAAAAAGCGTCGCAGTGCCACCGTTACGAAACGAAGAAAGAGTAAACCGAATGTATAGCGCGTATGTGGATCGTACAAGGATACGCATACGGTAGCTCACGAAAGTATTCGAACGCTCGCTATTAAAACTTTAAACGATAAAGATATGCATGTTAGACTTGAGTTCTGAAAGTAATGTTGTAACTACCATAAGGTACGAGTATCGAGATTATTATATAGGTATATGTTACAATTAGAGCGATACATGTGGTTAATATTAATATGTAATTATCGGTAAATATTAATAATAACGGCAATAATTAGTCAATGTGATACAATAATTAAATTTACCGGTTATTATTAATTCCTGGTCGGGTTTAATTAAAATAATACATATCTAGCGAAAAGGACTCACCGACACAATTAAACGTAGAAGTTTATACGTTTACGTTCGTAGAACATGTAACGGTTAGTCGAGAAGTCCGAGCCAAAAAAAAGTAAGATCGTAAGAAACACGAAAAGAATCGAAATTCGGTCTCGAAACTCTTCGTTCACGGATTTATATCACCAGTAAAAAAAAAGGTCTCGCAAAAAATTCAATCCAATTTAAACGAGAGTAACTCCTACCGTAAAAGCCGATTCAATTCGTTACTGTTGCCTACCGGAAATCGCTCGAGAAGGATTGTCTGCAGCTATTGCCGACAGTACGAAATGAAAAGCGTTTCTTTTCTCTTCCGGGTGAAAAATCGACCGCGTGGAATTCTTAATAATGATGCGGATATCGATTTCAACTTTCCTCGTGTTACTTTTCGAGAATACGAACGGACGGGAGGATTGACGAATGGTGTGCCGTGAAAAGAGAAAGGATATGCATTTTTTTTTCTTTTCTACGTTATCGTTATGGAAATAAATCGTTTGAAAGAGGCTCTTAAAGATATCGTCGGTGGTTAAAAATATTGAACGGAAAACTGCACGAGTTCTCAAAGAAGGAGTTCTCAAGGTAATAATTAATACCTATGGAAGCAGAAATAAAAAATTCACCTCTAGCGAATCTTCGTATCGTTCGACAGTTATCTCAGTTAATAACTTTTCTTTTCTATAAAAATTGCTGCTCGATAGTTCCCGTTAATACAGATTTTATAATTTTAACGATAAATTTTGAATAAATATTTGATGGATATTTATGGACAAGTTAAAGAAACTTCGTTTGGTCGATGCTCGATAAAAACGGAACTATAATCGGCGGCATCGTTTCATGAACGAATTCTGATGCGTAGTACGAGGGTGACCCTAACGAATAGACCGGAGATTTATATGCGACCTTCCGCCCATATGCGGCAAACCGTAGACGCACATGCTTCTCGTGATCGAGGAGGATGAAAGATTATGATGTTTCCAAGTAAAGCGACCCTTCGCATGACACAACGACACGTGTGCCCGCCGACTGCTCCATTTTCTTCTTCCATTTCCACACTTTTTCCGTGAATCGCATACTTAATACGTGCACGTAGATGGTATAAGCGCATGACGTCGATATTTTGTCGGTAAGACGAGTTCGTAAAACGTACGCGCTTGGGAGACTTACCAATTTTAGTTTTAGGTTTAAATTACGATTATTAAACATACGCGATGTTAAATCAAACGATTACTCGTTGTCGAAATATTTACATAAACGAATATATAAATAATATACAAAAAGCATAAGAATTAATCGATAATGGCATAAACGGGAACACCTGGCTCCCGAAAAAGATATAAAGAGTCTGCCACCGAAAGCATTAGTCTTCTCCTATCAAGCGCCGGAGATTGCACCGGATTCGCGTTCAGCGATTCGAAGATTACCTAACGATGACGAACGATCGTGGATTATCTTTAACATCCGCTCGATCGTGATTTCCTTGCGATCGCTTCTCTTGCAGTCCGTTCACCCATATTTTTTTCCTACCTATATCTAACAATAAGCGAACAAATCCATAATGTTATATTAATTTTGTTTATACCTGTTGTATACTTCTCCTGTATACTAACTAGCTAAATTAAATTCGCTAAATAATCTTACACCCGCTAAATAAATAAATCAAAGGGTGTAACTCGTATAATAAATAAATAAATGGGCGTAACCCATATAATAAATAAATATATATAAAATTGGCAAATCCTTCAAAAATTAAATAGCAAAGTTTACCAATTTTGGTCTCTTCTCGAAAATTTTTACCGACTTTCCAGTTTCGAGCGCAACTTCGCATGTACCTTCTCCAAATCCCGCTCGGCGCCTATCTTGATTCGCGCTTTATCTCTGCGTCTCTTTCCATTTCGTCCGCTATGAAAAATAGCGCGCATCTCGAGCATGAAAGTCGCGTCTCGAGTACGCGACACCGCGGACGCAAAGAATTTCAAGACGCGTTGGAGTGGGCGTAGCTAAGCTCGCGTTGGCAAAAGAGCGCGGAAAGCTGCCGCGTGCCAGTGTCGCGTGACAAATGGTAATCACAGACGAGCTACGGAATTGCGAGAAGAGAATACTACGACAAAATAAGCGAACCGGAAAGACTCGAGCACTTACGGAGTCGCTGATGTCGAGCGATCGCGTTCTGACCCAGTATCCGGAAGAAAAAGTTACTCGGTACTGACGCCTTGTTTGCTACTTTCCTAACGTTTTGCTTTTTTAGTGTCAAATTGGTTTCCTCTTTCGTTTACGATGATTTTTCTTCTCGTTTCCATTGATCTAACTTTGTTACCGTATGATAAGAGTAGGGGTACAGATGGAAGGATAATTTATTATAAAGATTAATCGATATTAATTTTTATAATTGTTATAGATAGTTTAAAATTCCCGCTTGGTGATACATTAGCAACGATTACCGAAAAACAAGAGAAACAGGTAATACGCATCTCGTTACTCGCGCGAGTAACCGTGGATCTCTCCTATCGATGATTCAAGCGGTCTTCTCGCATCGGATACCGTAGCGAACGGACGTGCCGTTACTTACGCTCAATTTTATAATACACTTCATTTTGTTATAAACCTTTTATTATATGTATATATATCAAGTGTGTTTGTCAAATACATAACAATAATAATAGTTCTACATATAAGTGACTTATATCACTTTTTAAATAAATGGTTTATATATTAACAAAATCAACGCGTGAATATTTGTTATACCAATATTTGAAAGTGGGAAAAGAGACGTCACAGTTTTTAGCGAACTATCGATCCCTTCGAAGCGTCTGAGCTTGGCATTAAAAACCGTCGAACGGACATGAAATATGGGCCGTAACTCGAAGAAACGCAATTATCGTGGCAGTCAAGAATAACAGATTTTAGTACAATAGGTAATACATCGAAACGTGTAGCAATGTCGTGAGAGGGCGGAGAGAGGGTAATATTTACATGAACTGCGAACGGTACACTCTTTGTAGCGAGGTATTTTTTTTCTTGTATGCAGATAGCCTACGGAACCTTTCAAAAGTAACGATATTCGAAACTCGATAGCAACGAATAAAATGTATACACATGTATAGTTATTCTTATACCGCTCTCATGCAAAAGTTGTAATTTAATAAAATTTACAAGACTGGAGTACTATTTATAACATGTACAAGATTTAACACGCTGAGTACCATAGGAGTCAACGGTGATCGACACTCGATCGTATAATAAATTTTATTCTTTTTTGTAAACATTGTAGAAATAGCGCAGTCTAATTGTAAGAAAATTAGATAACAAATTCTTCGTATTGTTATTTCGAAAATAATTATATACAATATTAGACGAATATATGAGATTATGAAAAATCGGCTCGACACTCACCGCGTTAATAATATATAGAACCATTCAAAAGCAACGATAGTCAATAAGTCATCGCAACAAATTACATGCATATGTGCATATACGTACAAACTCTCTCGCTGCACAGTT
Source organism: Odynerus spinipes (assembly GCA_032403825.1). Taxonomy (NCBI): domain Eukaryota; kingdom Metazoa; phylum Arthropoda; class Insecta; order Hymenoptera; family Vespidae; genus Odynerus; species Odynerus spinipes. The sequence goes on along the minus strand of JAIFRP010000021.1, from coordinate 8,885,881 downwards.
TATAAAACCACAAACACAACGTAACTCAAAACAGGAGTACTATTTATCCTCTTAACCGCATTCCAAACGATAATCGCTTAACGCTCGATCATTCTGTAGCTATGAACCTTCGACATCCTTCAACAACAACGAGATCTCATCGATAGACGACTATCCGTTTCGAACATATAGATCAACCGTGCGAGTATGTATATACGCTTGAATATATGAACCTACTACCATCGATCACGGGTATAGCTTTCTTCTTTCGTTCGCAAGCCAAATCCTCGAGTAGAAGGAGAGCGACGAAGTTTAAGTTTCGAGTCACCCTGTACGCGTGTATATGCACGTTCTCGACGTTTTGCCTCGAAGCAAACTATAACTCACAAAGTCGGAGTTGCCGCCCGGCCATTGGCATTCCGGGCGCGGTGCGCTTCGTGTAAGAATAAAAAGCAAAGAGAGATTGAGGGGGAGAGAGAGAGAGAGAGAGAAAGCTTATTTGTGTGTGCGCGCATGTGTGTGCGAGAGAGAGAGAGAGAGAGAAGATAAAAGAAGACCGAAAAGACGAAGTACGGTCCCTGATTGGTAATCCCTTCCCTTCGTACTAACCCTTTCTTCTGGCGAGCCGAGAAACGAAGAATGAAAGGTGGGGGAGGCTAAAAAACGAAGCAAGTAATAATAAGAAGAAAAAAGCAAGGCACGTAGGTGCGTTCGCGCGTGGCAAGAAACAAAATTCGGCGAGGAGTGCTCGCGAAAAGGCCCTCTCGTATCGTACCTACATGCTCACGTCCAGCACGCGCACCACGATGTGAACACCACCGGTACAGGGCAGCACGTACATGCAAACGAGTCGAATAAATTTCCATTTCGGTATCAACCACCTCTTGGACAACCGTGGACGCTGGTCTATCGTGATTCACGACGAATTTCATACACGAACGAATTGGGTGTTGGAAACAACACCTCTCTCTCTCTCTCTCTCTCTCTCTCTCGTTCTCTCTCTCACACATACACATACATACGTACATGGGATTTAGATCTTCACTTCTGGTCTTCTACGAACTACTAGCGAAAGTAAAATTCACCGAGGTGAGAATATCGTGTAACGAGACTACGGGGTGTGCGGGTACCCGAAATTACGGGTTCGTTCGGGAATTTTTTTCGGGTTCGGGTCAGGATCCTCAAAGTTTGTCGACGCAAACATATTTGAGTACCCGTTATTTCGGGACCCGATTTTAGATATCCATATCTGAGTGATATGGTACTCAAAGTGTTAAGAAAGATAAGGAAAGATGTAATATGGCGAATAAATCGATTTACGCGAATATTTTGCAGATAACGCGTTTAAAATATTTGCTAGTCGATTTAGAACGATCACTGCACTCTATGAAGCCGGCGAAGAAGAGAAAACGTTTGCTCGAGTTCGTTAAAGTTCTCGGTCTGCTGTAACTGCGAGTAATTTTTCATCTCTCTCTTTCTCTCTCACTCCATCTCACTGTATCTTTATCTCTCTCTTCCTTCTTTCGCAGCACCACGCCTTCCTCTTCCTCTATTACACGCACGGTTTCCAAGGAGGTTAACACGATCGCGAAGATTCTTACGCGGAACGAAGCTGCTTATCCCGATCCTACCGCCGCGTGTATTCGTGTTCGAACAACGATACAACGACTTTGCTATGCACGGTATACCATGCGCGCAGAGATGTTGTCATTAAAGGCATTAGCCTCTTTTCTACGCTCTCTTTTTTTTCCTTTCTTCCTTTCGCTACTCGTTCGACCACGTTTCACGGACCACCCCAGCGAATTGGTTTTCTCGTTATGCAATAAATTAATGCTTGACACGGTCATATTCGATCATTTATCATATATATTTTTTTAATAAGTAAACTACAGAGTTATTGGTACTGTGAGTAGAATCTCGAATGATTACAACTTCAAGAATTGTTATTTAAATATAGTAGTAACATATAATAATTATTAAATGTTACATATAATAGTTTCAAAAAATGTATTCACTTGTACTTATTAATAAATACTTTTATATCTCTCCCACCGAGCAATCCACCTGCCTAAGGAAGATCGTACGAAGTTCGCGTAGTCGTCTCTACGATAATAGCTTTCTTTCCTCTTTACGCGCGGATTTCCTGCATCCGAGCGAGACTATTAGAGAAGCTACCGAAGATAAAAGCTTTTCTGCGTGGAGGATAGGAAGTTGCATGGAGAAGCGATGCGTCGAACAAAAAGAGAAAATACATACGGCGAGTAAGATGAGAGAGAAAAAGAGAGATGGAAGAAGATGAAATGGTAGGAGCAAACTACGCAGGTTCTTGTCTTTGTATCTTCGTGGTTAATGCAAGTCGAAGTGTTCCGAGTCAAAGCGCAAACAGACAACCCGACAAAGGCGTCTCTGTTCCGGCTCTTCTTCTGCATACCTTCTCTCTCTCTCTCTCTCCTTCTCTGCTTCTCTCTCTCTCCCCTTCTCTCCTTCTCTCTCTCTCTCTCTCTCTCTCTCTCTCTCTCTCTTCTCCAAGCGCTTTTGCACTACAAATCGGCGAAGAGCATACGGACAAGCAAATGTACCGACATTGAACGCGCTTGCTTCCACTCGAATCACTCGGGAGAGCTTTGAACTCTCCCCTCTCCTCCTTCGCAGTGATTGCGCTCCTGATTTTATGATTAATAGGATGACCGGTTGTCTTGCTAATGAACCGTAAGAAGGAAAAAGACCTCTCTTATCTCGAGAAGGTTTTAAACGTCAAAGACGTTTATACCTTCATTGACTTTTTTTCCCCGATACGATCGGCACTCTCGAGACTCGAATTAATCTTTTTCGGATCGCGGCTTGACTCGATTGGACGATCATTTTGTGTTATAGCTTCAAGGATAGCCGTCCTCTTAAATTAGATCGAAAGGGACGTTAAGTCGTTGCGACTAAAGTTGCGTGGTATATCGTTACATCGGTCGACCTTTTTAAACTCGACGCGTTTTACCCCCTACTGTTTTCGTGCTTCGGACAGTCGCGTGCATTAATCGACGGATAAGAGAGATCGATAGGTAAATAACTTTTATCAAGCTTAAGCTATATGATAATATATCATGTATAATAAATAAAACTATAGAAAATGAACAAAAGAAAAGAATAGTTATAGAATGGAAATATAAAACAGAACATATTCCTTCGGAGAGTAACAATCGCATTTTTTTATTTATTTAGTTAATTACGGGCACAAGCCTTATTTTGTAAGCAGATCTCGCGTTTGCAAAAGCTCGTGCTCTTATTTTGTTCGACTTCCAGAAGACAGTGACATCCATTATCCTACTTGTAATCGCGAGGTATAACTGTACACGAATATAACAGATAATAATTAAAAAATAAAATTTCTTAAAATCTTTGTAAAATAATCAAAACGAGCGTACCATTTTTCATTTCACTATTTTAGATTCATCGGAACCGCTCTGTCTAAAAGTAGTCTAATGTAAGATCGTTCGAGTCGTTGCTAAGGAAATGAAGTTATCGCCGCTGAAGTAGGCATATCGACGATTTACGATGGTTGTTATTACATGACGTTGCACGGTTAAGTCGGCTTGTTTCGTTAAAAGAATTTTACGTTCGCCTCGTTCGTGCCATTCTCGACTTCTTACCTCTTTCGCTCGCAGGAAAAAAGGAAAAGCCACGGCAGTAGGTTTATTGCGTTTTGATAGCGCATTAAGCATGTGCTTAGGAGGAAAAAAATAGACGGTCGGGTGCACGGGTCAAGGCGATTTCAATCTCTGACCACTTTTGTACGTAAATTTCGAAAGAAAAGGAAAGCGAGTGGGAGAAAGAGAAAGAGCGGTAAATAATGAAGTTTCAAAGAAAAGGAGGCGGACAGGTATGAAGAAGAGAAAGAAGAAGAAGAGGTATCTAGCACGATCGGATCGAAGATTAGAGATCAATTAGTCGTTCGTGATCAACGATGACTACTCGTTGGATACGATGTCAAAGGTCTAACAGCGGTATACGTATGTTATATGTACGATTAGTCGAGAGGATTAGACAGATTAACGTGAGCTTTGAACGACGTGAAATTATTTTCAATGATCTTTGCATACTGTCGTTCATGATATCTTAGATATTATATTATAAAATACTTCTATATAAATTTTACAAATAACGAAGATAGAAAATAATTTTTAAAAATTCATTGTTTGTAACTAGAATTATTTTAAAATGTTTCTTTTAACGTTAACCCCATATATGCACACACGTAACTACATACACACATACAGACAGATATGCATAAATCTTATGTAATTAGAAATTTTGATCTTAAACAAGGTAATAACGACTTCGCCTTGTGTTCGGGAAGAAACGAAAGAGATAGAACAGAAATCATGGAATGCGTTTCGTATGTAACGTTACGCTTAGCTGATCAAAGGAAAGAGGACGGGATTTAAAAAAAAGCATTTAACCACGATGTGTACTCGCACCTGAAACTCGCCTTCATTCCGTTCTGGTTACTCTCTCCTGATCGTAACATTGTAATTATAGGGCGTTCCGGACATCGTTGCGGTACAACAAAGCTTATGATTAAGAGGTTTCAACGATACCATAACTCTGTACTATTTAATTAGTTATCCGATCGAACGATCGAAGCAACATTTTTCCACGTGCACGTTCAGATTATAGCTGGATATTATGACATTTGTTACGTTTCAAACAGGTTACACCGAATGCAAATAATAAGTATGCTTTATATAAACATATGAAAGGAACAATATTTAAGTCATTGTTTTTCGTGTAAATTGTTCCGTAACTTGTAAAACATAATTTTTACATTAAAATTAGTTTCGGTTAATTTTTCGCGTTTTTCTAAACAGCTCTTCTTGAACTCATTCTCAAAAATATCTCGCCGGTTCGTTATAAATCACTCCCATAATAAACGACTCGTATTCCGTTCAGTTATTCGACAGGAGGATTTCGCAATTTCGTGAAAAACACGTTTCTCGTCCCACTGTTTGAGTACCAGTAGGTCAAATTGGAAAATTTGACTTACGTTTAGCTTTGGCTCATCTTTGATCCTGGGAATTTGATCGACGAACGCTGGTGAATGTAGGTGAAAACATAGGGTATCTACTTCTCAAGGAAGAACGGAGTATTGCGTGCTAGTAATCGGAACCCGTGCATCACGAAATCGTAGATGCCGCGGGCACTTGCACAAGCATAACTTTCCGAACTGCCTTTCTCGATACACGTCGCTCGTTCGACTTAACTCGACTCGTCGTTGTTAGCAGGTTGACCGTCGTGCTTCTCGAGGGTACCTTTTTCCGCGTGTCGTGAACTCGCTTCGGAGAATGGCTAATAACGACGGACAAATTGCTTTCGCTCTTCCATTCAAGACTCGGGGTACTTCTCAACGGATGATCGGCTAGAATTAAACCCACGGTCGTATGATTATTTGTCGATGGAATTTAATTAACCATTTCGTAATTGTATAGCGTGTAGGAATAAGCACGTATTAAAATAAGTATATACGTATGTATATATGGCCCACGTGGCTCTAATATTATAATTTGAAGAAGAATTTTTTTCATAGCGCAAAATAATCAATTTTATTTAGATAGAATATTTTTGAATAACTATTTAATCAACCGAGTTATTTTAATTCCAATTAGTTCGATGATATAGATAATATAATTAATAGTGATATAATTTTCTAGAAGATATAGATAATATAAAGTGTAAGTTTTAGTTAATATAAACTGAAATTTGGTAAAATGAGATATACGATGATTTACCTTAAGGCTACTGATATATGTATACTTTACACATCCAATGCATAAAAATTAGATACATGTATACGTTCATCGTACATACATCACGTTTCTCACACATAACGGGCATACATCAAATCTAATTAGCGCACCGCCTAACGTTCAGTCGCACTAATCTAAACGGTCGGCAATGTTAAGAAGGTTACGAGCGAACAATCGATCCATTTACTATTCGTACGAGAGATCTCTACTCGCGTCTTGAAATCGAGAGGAACGCGAAGAGAAAAAAAGTTGCCTTCAAAAGCGTGAAGTGAAAATGCTTTTAGAGCTCCCATTGGCGCCGCTTTTTTCAGTCTTTTTTTTTCTTTTCTCTCTCTCTCCTAGTTATCAGATACTAAGCCTCGTATATTTTATATTTTTCAGAGCGATTTTGAACCTCAGTGCCATGTGTTTCGAACGAAGCAATTGCGCAAGCCCCGACCTTGTCAACTGTGCCATCAGGCGGTGATCAAGCAAGCGTCGTGCTGTAGAGGTGAGTCGATAAAGTCGCAAGCTGCAACGAGAGCTGGGTAAAAAGGAGATGGGATACGTAGTCGGTAGTAGGCTTCGAATAATCGGTCGTTGGTAAAAAAAGTTGAAGTGGGCGTGAATCGACGAAATACGAAGCGATGTCGCTATGTAATATCCTTTGATCTTTGATCTTTATTTTAATTTCGGTTTTAATATTATATATTGAGTGCCACAAGAAATTAAACAATTTTTATTTGTTTATAAATGTATTATTTTATTGTCTGCAATAATATGATATTTTATATCAGGTAAATTTGCAAAGTTTTTGTTATTAATCACTTATTTATAAACTATAAAACATACAAAAGATAATCAATTTAATTTGGAGTAGCAAATTCTTTAA
>JAIFRP010000021.1:8824929-8849395 GCA_032403825.1 Odynerus spinipes | reverse complement strand
CCGTTATAGAACCGATATAATATCGGTTCTCAAGAACCGAAACCGAAACCGATATTCGCCAGAACTGATATTTCTATAACAGTTATAACATTTTTTCGGTTCTCGTAACTGTTTCAGTAAGAACCGATATATAACAGTTTGAAACAGTTATTTTCGGAACAGTTTCAATCCCTGGTTAGCAATTAGAGATTAATGTTGTACTTTTTAAGGAAGACGGATTACTTATTGACGACAAAATACACGAATGATTCCACGCAAAATATCTCACCTCAGTCTTTTTAAGGAATCCCAAATAAGCATTATAAAACACAAACTTTGGTGAATCGAAATATCGTATTATACGAAGGTCGCCCGCATCTCACACCAATATCCCAAGTTACACTCGCACGACGATCAGACATGCGTCATATTACTCGCCCCAAAAAGAGACTCGTATAACAACATTTGAAAATGCAATACGGCGTCGATGCCAAATCAGAACGAGAGTCCGTCTCCATCGCACGAATCCGACGCGTTATCGCTCCGCGTGCGTGTTATAGTCGTCTACGAATTCGCAGGCTTCGATTGGTTACGCAAGAAGCTAATCGCGAGCGTGGCACGTTCGGACGTATAAAGCGAGTGCAATTTATGCTCGGTCCCCACTACCATATCTCGCGGTCTCTCGAAGCTCTCCGAGCGACAGTCACCGCGTCCCGCCGTTCTCCACGATGACGATGACAACGACGACGACAAAAGACGCGGTCGAAGCATCGTAGAGGAGAGGAATAAGGTAGAGGATCGACTCGGTGGATGCTGAGGTCGAACGACACCACGAGATACACGTCTTCTCGTGAGTCCCGACGAGCGTGTGCCGCGCACGATCTGCCAGCTTGCACTTGGTTCTCCATCTCTCTCCGTCTCTCTTCTCTCTTCTCTCTCTCTCTCTCTCTCTCTCTCTCTCTCTCTCTCTCTCTCTCTCTCGCTGTCTCTGTGTATTGTGGGAAGAGAGAACCACGCCAGTCGCGATACGCGCATACGTGTAAGCGCACGCCCGAGCGTGCTCGTCGTTCGTTTGTTCGTTCCCTCGTTCGCTTGATCGAGTTCGTCGTTATCGAGGTACAAAGCTTTTCGAGCTTTGAATTCTCCGAAAAATTCGCTCTTTTTTTACTGGTTCTTCGGTTTTCTTTCGTTCTAGGTGTTTGTTTGGTCTGTCGTAAGGGAACGCGGTGAAGCGTTAGCATCGCGAGGTGAATGTACGTCAAATGTGATTAGTTGTTAGCGCTCCGATGCGTATGTAGGGAAGAATCTTTTTTGTGTGTGTTGTATCGATGTTCTATTGGCGGCGAAAGTGCGGGAAAAGATGAAGCTTTTTTCTCGGTTTGAAGAAAATTTATTTTAATCGTCATCGATATTGTTCTACTAGCTGGAAAGTGTGGGAAACGATGAGATTTTCTCTCGATTTTAAGAAACAATTTTTTTATCGTCATTGATAACTCCAAGATCTTTAAAGAAAAATATACGTTTACGCGTGTGTATTATAAATGTTTTTAACGAAGACGGCGGCAACGGCGACGACGACGAATGGCAGTTTCTCTTCACGTAACGCGCATACGCAATGACAGCGAATGACTTTTGCGCGTGCGAGTAACCGAACGTAATTGTCTCCCACAAGGCTTCGTTATTTCACGCGTCGTACCTTCTTATGCGCACGATGAATGACGCGAATCCATAGTTCTCACGAACGGGTATCGTCGTTGTTGTTCGTTGCATTACAATAGAAAACGCCTTTGCCTTTGATTTCCTTTCGCAGCGTCCACGGATTTATGTATTTCTCTCTTTTTTCTCGATCTCCCGCGAAGAATGGGCTCGGGGCCTTTGCGAAGTACTCGTTTGAGTTTACCGGCGCATAAATCGATTTATTCTTGACCATGCTTCTTCGAGTAAGCCAGCATCGTGAATTTTGCTACCACTCTGATTTCGTTAAAAAACTTTTAACCGATTCAGGACGGGCATACGATGTTTTTAATATCATCTACACAAAAATTATAACTAGAATGTGTTTATTTTTACAACCGAGCTTATTTATATTTCAACCTAATAAAACGTTCATCGCTGTCATTAAAATCATTCGTCCTAAAACTTTCGTTTAAAAACTTTCAAATAGAAGGGAACTCGCGAGCGTTCGCGGATTCGGCCGATTTTTCTCTCCGTGTCATTGAGAAACCGTATGGATTTTCTGAAGGCGCGTATCGATATCGCTGCGATCGAAATACGGCACCGGTGTGAAACGCGAGATGTAACGAGCGGAAGTAGGTACCTACCTGTCTAAAGGTAAAAAATGAAAGTTGGTGGGAAAAGGAGGAAGCCGTTTTTCGATTTCGCGTGAACCAGTCGCTTCTCGAAGAAAACATACGAACTTTATTTCATAAAAATTTGCGAACTTTTCAACGTCACGAATTCTCTACCTCGATGATCTCGAACGAGAGACCTTTCGTCGTCGTGGGACTCGAGACGTTCGTAATCAAAGATAAGCGTCCGTGAAATTGGGACGGAGCATCGCGTAATTATAGTTCGAGAAGGGGGAGAAAGCTCTGGCGAAGCTCGCGATTATTTTCCGTGTTAATTACGTCGCACGAGTTTATCGGCACTGAAATTGACTCGAACGCGAATTAGTGTAATTAAACGAACGCGTTGCGTGCTTCGATGAGATCGCGAATAGTTTAATTCGAAACATTAATTTCGTTCGTTTTATTTGGAATATTGAAACGAGCCAGAGATTTTTTTGTTACGAAATATATACGAATCGTTTTTGCAAAGAACTTACCAATGTATTAATAAATCATGTATTGTACTATAAGATATTTATTATTCTTAATTTCTTTTAATAATAGACATACTTTGTATTTATTCTCCTAACTCTTTTGCGTACTTCCAAAATTTTTAAATTTAATATAATTTCGCGCACCACCTGGGAATATTCTACGTACCACCAGTGATACGCGTAACTTAGCTTGAGAATCGCTACGATACATAAAATATTTATTTTTTGTTATTTTTTCCCAGAGAATTGAATTTCTTCCACCATCTAGTAATTATTAAGATCGACCACTGAATGGATTCCGCTGAATGCAGCTCGGAAGCTGCGTAGATTCGATATCGAGAGAGCTGCCTTTCGTTATCGTCGAGCATTACGTGAGCAAAATCAAAGTTCATCCAGTTAACGTCGAATTCGACGAGAGAACGCGACGGGAATCGATGAACGTACACATGTGTATGTATATATCCCTATGCTAACGGTCTGATATCGGTTAAAAACGGAAAACGAGAGGAGTTACGCCATGTGCATCGTGTCATCGATCATTTGCGTGTCTAGAAAAAATGAAAAGGAGGGACAGTGACGTCGGTGTTAACTGGTGAACGCTGTCTGTTGACTGATGAAGGGAAATATTAAAAAAAGAAAATAAGGGCGAACATCGAATAAGGGAAGAGAAAAAGAAGAATAGATCCAGGGATACCTAGGATTGCAATTCCAATTCGGGAGAATTCTTCTACGAATTCTACATTTTCTCCTTTTGCTTTCGCATCTTCTACTTTTATCCGAAGAAACGTCGATAAAGGAGATCGCTCGTCCAAGGGAGCTCGATACGAAGAATGCCCGCGGGATGAAGGCAAAAATTTCTCGAAAAGAATTGGAAGAACTCTTTAGCGAGGTAGGCGGTTAAGAATCTTCCTCCAGCGATATTTATCATAAGAAATCATTAAAATGATGCGTAAATGAATGCGTAACTAAGAATTTTTAGAATTAGAACATGTTTATTTTTACGAGCGAACTTATTTAAGTTACAACCGAATATTAACATAAAGCCTCTTTACCGAAACTAACTTTTTATCGATTAGATTGAATTTTTACATATTCAGATTTTAACGATAACATGTTAGTAGGTACATTACCTGGTTGAAATATTCGTCTGGTGCCGATAAGCATGCTATAAAGATACTTCGATAAAGGGTACCATTCGATGAATCTTATTTTTAAAACAGTGAACGAACTCAAGGACGTACTCGATTACGTCACATCCGTGTTAGCTCGATCAAACCGAGAACGCGACAAAGCTGATGCGTGAAAAAGTAAAAACAAAAAAAAGAGAGAGAGAACGAGAAAGAGCGAGGGGGAGGGGGTAGAAGAGGTGGGAGCGAAAAAGATAGCAAACGCGATAAGATCGGGCTTTATCTCTCGCGTAATCCAAACACACGTGAACTCGAGATAAGTTACGAAGCCAGGCTGGGAAATTAATTGCAGTTGGGCGACTACGTTGGGCTGCACAGAGTAAATTCCACGCTTCCGCGCGTTCATCGATAGAGCAGCAGCCGATCGAGCGATTCGATCGTTATTGGTGGTCGTGTCGTTCCTCGGGGTAAACTGTAAAAAGATCGGCTAGCGGTGACGCGTTTCGCGCTGCGTTGAATTTCGTTATAAATCGTGTCGTGGAGGTGACGACATTCGTGACTTCGACACCATTAATGGAACTACCTCCGGATTAAGATTAATGTAGATACGATTAGGTTATATTAGGCTGGTTAAATTAATATTCCTTGAACAGATTGAATAAGTTGTTAGTACGTACAAAAATATTGTAACGTCAAAAACGGAACGATGTTCTCGCTGATATTGGAAATTTGAAAATGATTTTATCGTAACATTTTTTGCACGTGGATTAACTTATAAATCCGTACGAAGACTTATTTTCGACATCAAAGAACTTCTCGTTCTACAAACTCTTCCTGATTTATATGAATTTATGTTCTAGATCATCTCCATTTGTAAAAAAGAAAATTACGAGCAAATAAAAAGCGAATGCTCGATCGAAGGGAACGTCTCTCTCATTTTTCGATACATCTACGTATATACTTCGATAAAAATACGTTTGATGGTTTTTCCTATTTACTCCTTCGTTCGAACGCGAGATGAAAGATTCACAAGGACTTTATGCACTTTTCAAGGTACGCGCATCGCTTGGATTTTCGAAAAAGAGTAAGATATTCGAGCGAAGAGTAAAAAGGTAAAAGGTTTCGACCAAGCGAGGTTACAACTTTATTTCGCCAATCTTTATTTTCTAAAATGGATCTACTCGTATCGATCACTCGGATTTTGATCGAGCTATCGAGATACCGAGATTTTTGTTGGAAATCTTAAGGCTTCTCTCTGATCCTGGCAGCCATTCAGTCGCGTATCGTGCGATCAGAGAATTTTTGGTGCTTCTCGTGGTCGTACCTTCGTTTTTCTTTTTTTTCCATAAAAAAGCTTCCGTTGAATATCTCTCTCTGTCTCACAATCACCGAGAATGAAGCGTACCTAATTCGTTGTTACTAAACTACAATGACAGGCGAAAGACCGTTTTGTTACAACTTTAATACCATAGGAGTAAAAATCTGCGGTATATTGTGCAGAAATTCAAAGAATAAGTTATGGGCTCTGCTTGGAATTTCTTCGTCGCGACATCGTAGCGAACGTGTTACAGCGTCGTCGAATTTTTGCAAAAATTCTTCTTCCTCCCCTAGTCAAGAGATCCTTTTCGTGCCACTTTAGCAAATACCACAATTTCGTACGGAAGTTCATTGAATTCCGTAACGAATTCCAATTGCAACGTGTCCGGTAGGCGACCTCAACCGTTGAATGATCGATGCGTGAAAGTCGTGAACGTGTATCACGATCGATCTTGATCGTGCCAGTGGACCGTTTTACGGGAGCGAGCGATACCGAGTTTAAATCACCACGAAGCCGTTATTCTTTGGTAAAGGCAACGTGTGTACGCACGAACCTTGATCGCTCTAATCGACATGCACGCCTCTATACGTACGCGCACGTGCGAGCGAGTGATTCTGTTAACTGGACGAGCTATCATTTTTTTCAAGCAAATGAAACATTTTTCTGAGCGAGCAAAATTTACATATTTCTTGAATTTATTTTCAAAAAACTGTCCCACGCTTTTGTCTCGAAAACTATTTGATCTACGACTTTTCGTTGCTCGGATAAATTTTTAGACTCGGTGAACACAATTCGGCATAACTGACAAATGTTTATTTTTCCAAAATTAACATTATGTTAATTTTTAATTATTTTCTTGAATTATATCTCTTTTTGTTTTATCCGATCATCACAATCTAACAGAACTACAAAATTTAAACTATTGGAAATTGGACTGAACAAAATTAGAAATACTTTCAAGATTCTTATTGGAGTCATTAATTTTATCAAATTAAAAAGTTGCAATGCTAATTTCACGGACACGTGCTTACGTGTCACATTAAAAATCTTTTATCTCGCATCGTCTCGCGAGTATAGCAAAGAACGTATACAATTACAAGAACGACATTAATCCTTTCGTAGAATTCGTTATATTCTTATCGTCCATCTTCAAAGCTAGCAATGGGGATTCCGCCATTCGTTATTTCGAATGTCTCCTCTTAATTTGAGTTTCGAGAAGGCGATGCTACACGACGGGCTAAGCGACGGGCTACGCGACGGGCTACTCGACAAGCCACGCGTCTCACCGTAGGAAGCCGAGCTCACCGTCGCCGTCATTATTCTTATCCTAATGCTAATTGTTATTGTGGTATGTCGTTGCACAAGCGTAATTACTGCATCGTTAGAACGGCTGCGACTTTTCCAGAGGGACGTGGACACGCGCACGCGATATTTTATAACCGTCGCCCCGGGGGTCTACGAACTCTTTCCGAGAGATGTCGTTTTAACCTCTCACTTCTCTGCATACTAATTTCTCGCGCGAATTCTCATTATCTCGTAGTAATCCGATGTAGCGGGATACGCCTTACGGAGTTATGTGACTTAAGATAAGAAAAATTCACTTCCGTAAAGCCGACGTATCGTATGTCGCTCATTTATGGTAATAATGGCGTCGTTCGATAATTTCTTTATATCGTTTAAACAAATTTATTTTAACTCTCTCAACTGTGACAGATACTAAATGTTTCGGAACACCTTGTATATCGTCTCTCGATGTCCTAACATACATGACATCGCAACTTTCGGAACGTCTTATCGATAACGCAAAGGCCATCGCATTAAATCGCTCTCCGAATTATTTTTAGTGATGAGCCAAAAAGGTAGTACGCAGAAACCTACTCGGGAAGAATCTCGAATTAGACTTTTCTAACCGACCAAGCAGAGCGATCGTTCTCGATATGCGATTGTTCGAAGGCAAATATCCGAGACTAATCGAATCGTGCCATCAGCCGATATGACGCACGTCCCGAAGCATGTAGCACTACTGCGACGATATTCAAACCAGCACGGCACAAGATCCAATTCCTCAAGGATGCAAGTGCTCCCTATGCTCGGAACACGCCGCGGGCTCGATATTATGCGTAATAACGTCTATTTCAATACGAACGCTCGGCACTGCGGTGTGTGTCGCGCTTACGTGCTCTAATTATACCTAAAGAAGGAGTAAGAAAATGAATAATTAAAAAAAAAAAATAAGGAGAACAGTCGCGAGTATTTTATGCATGTACATACATATCTACCGTCACGTGTGTTTGACAGAAAAACGCAAGGTAATCTGCACCTGCGAGTAGCTTATTACGTTAGTGAATAAAACGTATGTAATATAGAGAATATCTCAAAGTTATGTTTACGCTATTTATTCAATAAACATCGACAGGATTTCCATTAACTTCTGTATATTTTTGGACCTTTGGTCGAGGGACTGAAATGTATGGAAATTAACGAAAATCATTCTATCATCGTTCTATCATCGAAAATAACGGAGATATTTCGGAAGCTCGAGTTAGTTTCTCGTTTTAAAGACAACTTATTATTACCATCGTTGTAGAAGTTTTAGAATTAGAATATGTTTACCGGTGACCCTCGTGACACTCAACGTGTTAATAACGTTACCCTATACGTTACGGTACAGCTGCGTGGCCTAGTGCCAATTATGACATCGCGAGTGTTAACGCGCGAAAGAGATAAAACGATGAAAGGTCTGGTGCTACCTGCTTCAAAAATTTTATCTGCGATAACGATACTAATCCAGCAGAAAATCTTTCTTATCTTTATCCGCCTGATTATCAAATAAATAAATTTAAAAAAAAAGTGTTAAGTCGCTTACGTACAATCCAATATCGTTCGGTTGCTTGAATCGATCGAAAACCAATCTTCTCTATATCTCTGTTGGTCACCAGGGTGCGCGCTTCCGGGACACCTCGCAACAAATACACAAACAATGGCAAGCCGATCCAGCGAGAGCATTTCCAACCGTTGGCAGTGTCGCCACCACCGTTGGTGGTTCGCCGTCTCCCGCATCGGGAGACATTTCAACGCCGAATTCGACACCCAGTCCGAGCCCTAGTCCGACCAATAGTCAACAAGTAATGGTGAGTACTTTTTTTTTATTACCTACTGTCATATTAGTTTCTTCTTGTGTACTCATAGAGCAGTTTTAAACAAAAAATACTAGACAAGTGGAATGTATAGTCGATTTTATAGTTGTAATTTTACTCTGGACGCCGAAATGGAATTATTTTTATATAATGCTTATTGCGATAAAATATTGTATAGAATGATGATATGATTCAATTATGCTCCGTACCGTTAGATTTTTATTACCGTCAAATTTTCCTAAACTTTAATATTCGTTAATTTCCTCGGTATTAAAACAAAAAGAAAGGTCGCGTCTCGATACGTGAAACATTTTTTGTCTCTTGTCGCTGTTAGAACGACCGTTTCGACGCGTAACCAGCTTTTAAAGGTCTACTCTCTCCCTCCCGCCCTCTCCTTCTCTTTTCTCTCTCTGGTAACGCGATTCGAGTCGGGCTGACACGCTCAGCATAAATTTGTGTACGAAATGTACGCGCGCGTGTGCGCACGTGCGGTCGCCATTGAAAATTCCTTTATTCGTACAGAAAGCGCTGGCAAAAAAGGAATAACAAAATAAAGAAGAATTTAATAAAGAATAAGTATTAAAGGAGTAAAAGATAAAACGAAAAAATAAAAGGGAGAATAAAGAAATTTCTTTGAACAAAAAAATAGGATAGAATGGAAGTCCGATATTGAAATCTCGCGTTATTTTAATCGAACGAGAGTTCTCTCTCTCTCTCTCTCTCTCTCTCTCTCTCTCTCTCTCTCTGGATCTCGATCTCGATCTCTCTCTCATCGTTAGTTAGAAATTACAAAATGGTCTCTCGTTTTCTCCTTTCCCATCGTCCCTTTTCGTCAAGCAGAAAGTTATCCAGGAACGTAGTTACGAAGTAACGTGAAACGTCGAGTAAAACGACCGGCTCCGGAGTATTATGAATTGAGGCAGATGGCGCAGATATTATCTCAATCCTCTCGTTGGAAGTGAAAAGAACGTTTCCTCTGCTCTTTCTCTTTCTCTTTCTCTTTCTCTATCTATCTATCTCTCTCGCTCTCTCTTTCTTTACTTATGGTCAAAGGGGTCAGAGAAGTGCCGTGCTATAAATCACGAGGACTCGGAAAGGCTCGGCAACATTTTCTTTTTGGTGGGCAGTAAGAGAGTTTTATCTCCGTTGCCATTCGCGTATCCGCGCATCCATACGCCCACAAATATCTCTATATTATACGATGGAAAGAAAAGGACGAGTTGAGTCTATAGTCCTGATATAAATACCGCAAGAGAAAAAACATGGGAGGAGAGGAAAAGAGAGAGGAAGAAGAGGCGAGTTTACAGGCTGAGAGGTCGCGTACGTTCCGTCAGGAAAATGAACGGGTCCTAAAATGTTCCAGGGAACGGGAAACATCGGCGAAGCTTGTTGGAGTTTTCATCCGCGTAGGTCAGAGGTGATGCACTTAGAGGGAGAAAAAAAGAGATGAAGAGAGAGAGAGAGGGAGAGATAAAGAGATAGAGATAGAGAGAGACAGATAAAGAGATAGAGAAATAGAGAGATAAATATAGAAATATAGTTACGTAGAGTGAGGAAATAAAATGGCGACTAGTATGGGGTAACTTGACTTGAGGTAACCAGATCGCTCGGTCGCTTCTTCGTTCTCTCCTCTTCTTGCGGTCTCGCGATCGGTCAGACGCTAGAAAAGGAAAGCTTTTAAAATGAATCGTGTGGCTAAATGTCATTTTGAGTTTCCCTCGGGTCTGCTTGATTTAAACTCACGCGTATAGTCGTCTTATGGTGAAACGGAAAAGGAATAGGAAGTGGTGGAAAAAGTTTGAGAATGTTGGAAAACGACACCGAACTTTCTACACCGCGCGGAAAAGTTTCGAGTCGAGAATAATCGCGTACTTAGCCTTTTCCTTCTTTCGTTTAATAGTGAGATTAGCCTAGCGGGAAAACGTGAATAGAGTAGTTACTACGTGCAGCAGGGAATTACGAACACGCGACTAGGAAAAAGTTGCGAAGCTTAACGTCATTAGGACGGGAGAGACAAGTTTGCGTTCTAGCCAATCATCGTGGACAATTTTGTAAAATAGAAGTTCGTGTTATACGACATTTTTAAAGAATTTTACTACCGTGTTATATGGGGATTACCTATACATAATTTTATACAGTTGCTTATTTTTAAAAAACATATGATTTAGCAGTGAAACAGATTTGGGATTCATAAATACTGAAAAATTGCAAATTTTCTTGATTCTTATTTAAATAAATTAAATTTAATATCAGAAAAATGATTGTTCTACCATCCGAACACTTTTATCTCCCTTTTCGTTCGGAGATGGGAGACTGTACTGTATTACAATATAATTTGGAATTTTATAAAAATAATTTCGAATAAGATGAATTCGAATGTTGACTAAATTTCGATAAATTTTTCATCTTCTCTCGATGACGTACCTCTAACGAGATAGCGTCGCGATGTAACGCGTTTCTTTAACCAAGGTCAACTTAATCCGAGTCACGAGGTTATCCGATGCGCTGTCGTAATTGCTTAATTAGGTCGACGCGGCTGTGCAAAAAACCGGGATCATTGTGCGTCGTCTCCGTGAGTTACACGAATCGATGATGTCATCGTAGTGACCGCGTTGATGTCAACAGAAATTTATATCGTACGAGTCATTTTTTTAAAACCGCGATTTCATTAGAAAACGTTAATACGATTTTAACATCTTCAAGATCATGACAAAATTTGATCGATATATTTTGCTGCAAATGTTGTCTTGTCTCTAGCATTTGCAATTATTGTTAACGCATTAACGTCCGGAGACATAAAATAGAGTTTATGTTGCTGGACTAAAAATAATATTTATCGACTAGACTAATACTCTAAAAATCACTTTTCTACTAAACTGAAACTTTACTACATCAATTGTCAAAATGTATCGTAATCAAATCGTAATGTCTTAATTAAAGACTGTACGAAAAGCAGAACTTTAGAATACTAGGGTATTCGTATTTTGGGAGTTTGGATATAGGAGGCTCTAGTGTAATTGTAAAGATAAAATAACAAGGAAGGAAACACGATCCTGAGTCGAGTTGGAATAACCGTAGAAGACGGAGTACGCTTGGTTCATCGTCTCTTCTAATTACGTTACGCATACCACCGGCGTCTTATAACGAATTACATGCGAGTAAGTTGGAAACTTAAGTTACCACCGGTGCTGGTTGCATAGGTCTTCTCGAGTGCGCGAGCCTCGCCTTACCAGGTCACGATTAATCCTCGATCATTTTTTTTTTCTTTTACTGAATATACGTGTATCGTTCGTTTCTCTTATTGGTACAAGTTAATTAACCCACCGAGAGTTCTCCCGCGAAGTAGCGGAAGAACGGGGTATCCATCGGTCGATAAATTAACGTCTTAATCAATAGATCGTATCGGCGATCTTTTTCTAACGCCCGAAATCATGCTAGACGTCGACCAATGGAACGGAAGCGTGATCTTGAAATTATTATTTCGTTTTCGTATTGTTCGTTTCTGATCGATTTCGTAAGTAGGGTTGACGAGTCATTATTGTTTAAGATTAAATAAAAAATAAGATTAATTTAATTTGGTAATAGAATATTTTTTTATTTTTGTAATATTGTACAATGTTTTAACAAAAATCTATAATTTATTAATAGTATCACAATAGGATAATCATGTTCAAAATTTCTTACTTGACGATATTAATTCTATTTTATTATTCTAAATATTTGAGATGCTCCAGTCACCGATGACCACCATAGTCCCATAGAGAAAACAATCCCCCTTCACACGTGGCCGACACAGTCAACGTGTTACGATACTCCAATTAAATATGACACCCTGTATAATCATAGTTCATTTAAACGAATCTATAAACTCGAATCCATACTCGAACTCCATTCATTCATCGAATGATATTATGATAGTAACGAGTTGCTTCCTACAAGGTCAAAGTAGTCGTACTTTATTGTTACAATGAAGGTCGCAAGCAGGTCTTTGAAAATTCCGCAGCTGGCATTCTTCCTAGTAAGGCGTTGTCGTCGGTCCATTGAAGGCAAGAATTTTGTACGCGTGTCCTGCGTCTACTCGTTTGTCGCTCGCGTCACGAGAAGGGACTGGAAAATGGGGTTGACGTCGTTCAAGTATCGAAAGGGGGCAGGGACGTGGTCTTTAATGGTGCAGCTGGCTACGCGATTTCTTTGGCTATCTGGTAAGAAGAGAACGGTTCCTTTTTTCTATTCTATTCTATATAAATGGGCCACCCGTACTTCCCCCTCCGCCCTTCCTCCTTTTTGCAGTAACGATCGTACCGCAATCGTACGAAAGTATAAAAAGCTTGGCTTTTATTTAACGTCATCGATAAAATTCGAAAAACAAAGCGAGTCGTCAGGAAACTTCGATTTCCGAACCGGTGATTTCCATCGGACTCGAGATCGATCGAACTTGCCCGACCGTTGCACTAAAAACTATTCCGATCTCTGATTTGAAGCTTCGATACCTTTTTTGTTTATTAAAAAGAGCAATGCGTTGGAGCAACTTTGGATTTGGAGATTTACTTTAAATTTTTATCGAATATAGTTACGCGTCTGATACGATATCGATTTAGGGAAAAAAAGAAGAAACGAAAATAGATTAGGTAAATCCAATTTCACTCGATACCTCTCCATTCGATTTTATCGAATTTTTCAGCCAATTTCTGCTCGATGGCGAGCTATGTTAAATCAACAGGAAAGTTTCGTATCAATGTACCAATAAAGTTCTTCACAGTTCAATGAACTATTAAATGTTACTCGAATCGTCGACTTCGATAGATTCGATTTAACCCTTAGAAGAGCGCTCTAAAAAAAGAATCCAATGTATGCCTATATAAAAAATACTTAAAGCAAGTATTTATACAGGGTGTCCCAGCTGAAGGAGGCCACCTAAATATTTTGTTTATTTTTAATACTTCAATAGTAATACTTTTAATAGTAAAACTTCAAAAAACACGCTGTTTAAATAACAGAACGTTCGGATAACAGAGTATTCGGATACGGAAGGCTCTACTTTTGAAGTCGCCATGGTACTCGACTCACCCTGTATATAAATACACGTGTGTATCGTGAATGATTCCTCGAGGTCTGCGGTATCTCCAAAATCCTTGAAACATCCGTGCGCTTAAATTTAACCGGAAATTACGATGTTCGTACAGGACAGGCGGTGAGTAGTATTTGCTAGCCTGGCACTGCCTTTTCTTCTTCTCTTCTTTCTCTAGGGTCCCCTCTTCGTTGCCCTTTAGCATCCCCCTACCTTCGTGTTCGCGTCGAAGATTGAACGCAGGAAGGCTCGGTAGTTCTCTTCCTACTTCAAGACACAACCCTATCTCTCGTGCCGTAAATAAATCTCCTCGAGTTTATGCGTACGCATAGCGAGGTGGCAGATGTTACGACGGCGAAAACGCGTGTCGTCGGTTGTGTTCTTGTGTTTTCGACTCGGTGAAAGAGAAACACGAATCGTTTTGAAGCTTCGTGAAATCTTTAAAGATTCTTGCGGCTTTCCAAGGATGCTTCTATTGTATGTCGATAGGAATAAAGTTAAGAGATTACGTGTCTCCAGTATTTTCAGAAAATTGATTTTTTTTATTATTAACTTATCTGCATCATCAGTGCTAGAAGACTATCTATACGTATGAGAAAGAAAAATGAAAGTTCCGCAAATTATTAAAGGCGGTGTTAAATTTGGAAAAAAAATGTTATAGATTTGTACAACTTAAAATTTTTTTTAATTATTGAGTTGCCGAACTTCTCTTGTATCGTATCGTAAAGTAATATATTCTATATAAATCGCAGAACCTTGCGGTAGTCAGCTACAAATTTTTGGAATCGCCGGCCGCGAATGTGTTAAAGAAAAGAGCGAAAGAAAGAACGAAAGAAAAATAGGAAAATTCTGGCGGAAGTAGTCAAACAAAAGGGACTCGGCGTATTTGACTTTCGTAATACCAAACTCGCCGACGTATTTCCAGCGTGTTCCTGGGTGGGTACGTGCTCGCACGCCGCTCGTTTATCAGAATTTGGATTTTCTCGAGGCAATGAGGAGAACTCGCTCGAACGAGTATGGCGGTTCCACCACCATGATGGTGGTCCATTCTCTCCCACAAATGATTTGTCATCTCCTTATATCATGCTGCCCTTTTTTCTATCTCTTTCTTTCATTATACCCTTCTGTATCTCTTTCTCTCTCTCTCTCTCTTTCTCTCACCCTCTCTCTTGTTCTATCCTACTCGAGGGAAGCAACAGTAGAAGGGACGACTTCCTCGGCAGCGACTAAGTGCATCAAAATTTATGAACCATCCTCCTTCCTTCGATCTCCACCTCTGGGAAGGCTTCAAACGTTCCACCGAAGGATTAATGCCTCGTTTCCTGGTGCTAGGATTTTCTGTCGGAAGAGCACCTATGAAAAATGTAACGCCTCGTCTTTCTCGCGGGCTTTCACCTTTCACGAACCTTACACTTTTCCTTTTTGCGAGCCACGTTCGGCAATCTCGTTCTCCAACATAGAATTAAAGTGTGTTAGGTGTAACATTATGGATATCGAAAGATTAATGTCCGTGTGATTCGAAACGAGCCATCTCCCCCTCCCGCCTCTCTATCCCTCTCTATTTCTCCTTGTTTCAAACGTTTGCAAGTTTAATTAGTTTCGAGAGAAACAACAGTCAACTTAGACGTGTTAAACCATCGATCGGTCAGCACCTTAACTTCATCGAATTTACATTTTCAAAATAATACTCGATCAAACGGAACGCTCGTTGTGTTGTGTGTTATTCGAAATGGTTTTTTTTTTGTTCACGTTGGACGATGAATGCGCGTCCGATTACCGTGAGAGTTATATTCTCCGAAGCTTCCGTTGTTTCTACCGTTCCTGCCACATCGCTTCCTCGGGAAATTGATTATCGCGAGGAAGAGAGTTTTCATCCAACTGCCGGGAGATGGATCGCTTTAGAGGTTCTCTCGTGGATTTTCTCTTATATTTATGTTACCGAGATAATGGCGATACACGCTGCGCGAATACATCGCTCCGATGCACGTTAAAAAGGAGCTGAAAATGGCGGCTGGGTTATTATATTTATTAGTTTCCATGTAATAGTTAAGACAAAATTGAGAAGACCGGACGGTTGATATCATAGTAAAAACTTTCGAGAAGAAGTGATTTGCTCGAGCTGAAGAAGAATAAAAAGAATTTAGCAAAAAATTCCAGGATCGAGCGGCCGATAGAGGGGACGAAATTCATCCAATCATGTTCAACGCGTTCGTCGTCTCCATACTAAATGAAATTTCAACGTTCCTCTTTTCTCTCCTTTTGGAATTAATCTCTTGGTACTATACCAGCGAGATAAAAAAAAACAAGAGAAAAAGAAGATCAAATTTTCGAATGTTTTTTCTGTCTTTTTGCTCGCTTCGTATTTTCAGTCTTCGATTTGCATCCACGATTTATTTTCGATCGCTTTTTTTCGGAGAATCAATCGGAACGAGATTCCTATAACGAGAGGAGAGGGAGAGAGAGAGAGAGAGAAAAGAGAACAGGTTTTTGGTAAATTAATGTGAGGACGAATCGGCGATCGCAACGAAGCACGGTGGTGAATCAAGGACGACGATGACACGAGAGAAAAAGAAGAAGGAGAAGCAGAAGGAGGAGGAGAAGAAGATCGTAGGGGAAGATGCGAAGATCGAGACAAATGATCCATCTCCGCGAACCGGTTCACTCGGTAAAAGTGACGCTGCGTCTGGAATTGAATCTGTATCGATAATCGCTCGACGTGTCTCATCGAATAATAATTCAAAGCTTTTCGTGATGATGCATATGCACGTTGATTGGGATGCAATCATGATGAAAAAAAACAAAACGGTATGACGTGAATATTGGAAAAATATTCTCGTCGATACAATAAGCATCGTTTTATTAAAGCGAGAAAATTAACGAGACGGGAAAAACAATACAATTTCTGACCACAAATGGACTTTATACGCGGCTGATAATTGTGAAATAATAAATGTCAACTTCACAAGTATAGATCTCAATGATAGTTTCATTTATAGATCTGATTTATTTTTCTTATTATTTTATCAATATTATTCGGTTAATTATTTTACAATTATTGCCCCCATGTAATGTCCAATTGTACTCAACAACTGCATCGCTCTCTTACAATTGATTTCATCGAAATTGTATTTCTCGTAAATCAAACTCCATGATTCGAAAAAAAAATTATCAATTATTAATCAACATTTCGATTAAAATGTTGAACCAAATAAAAATTATTGCGAAGAAAGGACTCGTGTAGCTTTTAAAACGAATCCATTAACGCTCGGTATCGTCTCGGGTCGGTCCAAAGGATCGCTATACAAAAAAACAAAAAGAAGGAGGAAGGATAAAAATTTAGCAGCAAGTAGTAGAAGTAGAAGTACGAGTAGGAGTAGGAGTAGGAGTAGTAGGAGTAAACGTTACGGGTAGAGGGGGGGTAGAAAAGAAGGATAAAGAGTGTCCGGGGCGCGAAGAGACGACGGGGCACGGCGCGTGCGCACTCGTTCTTCGGCTTTCCGAGCTGTCGCTTGCCGCGTCTGACGCGTCCACCACCGCGATTGCTACACGCCGGCTCTCTATGTATGTGTTTTACCCTGGCCAAGCCGAAAGTTACGAACGCGCTTCATTCAAGTACTACCGTCGGGCATTTACCATCGAACGGGTGTGATTTTTCTTTTCTACGCCTCTTGTATTATTTTTTTCCTCTTCTCTTTTCTCTATCGTTTTTGAGAAAAAAAAACGATTAAGAGAAGGATCCTCGAGGGATGCTAGAAACAACCAATCAGTTTGATCACTCGTGCTAGTACATAATCAAGAACGTCCATCTTCAAGCATGATCTTCGAGACCCACAGGATATTAAAAATAGTTCTTCGATAAGTGATTCGATCGGAAGATCTCGAAAAGATGCTATCTACCGTAATTCGATGCCACGGTGATGCTGTGATCCATCGGAATTATAGATCTGTTTCATCGGTGAGTAAGTTCTCTTTTTCCAGTTCGAAAATACCGCCTATAGTGCTCGTCGTCTTAGCGTCTGCGCGTTTGCGTAGTTTAATCGCTCGTTTAGTTAAAACGTAAGAACATCTGTGAGAAAAAAGAGATAGATAGAAACTGTTGCCGATCGGTGAGTAAAACGATGATGTAAACCGGAAAGAGAACGTAACGCGGCGTCGAAAGAAATTCCACCGTCGTGTAATGCGCTTCGAATGGAGATTACAACGATGTCGACACGCGGCTGCCGACTCAATAACAACGAAGACGTCGTTGCCGGCGAACGCTCGTTGTCGACGAATCGAGAGTTACCGCAATGAGATTATTTATGGGGGCCGGCACAAGACGGCGACGGCGATGAAGATTATCGAGAATCTTCGTCATTGGCAATTGTTACACTGCCGTGAATTCGTGTCCGGTGATATTTTCAAATCGTGCGTGTCATTCGTGAGGATGATCAGTTTTTTTATCGTAAAAGTCGTCAATTTTTATCTTTCGTCTAATAATTTTATATATTACTATTATAGTAGGAAAGTTTCAAATAGTAACAAAAAAAGCAACATAGTCCACTGTCGAATTGAGTAACCTCCTCCTTTTCGAACTCGGTTAAAAAAATCTCTATTCGCGAATACGGATATTAATACAAATAATTTGTCACGCGGCCACGAGGCTTCTTTCTAGCAACGAACAGTATCTACAGCTAGCTCGAGTGAGCGAGCTAATCGGTAATTGAAGTTATTCGCGCTCGGTCGTAGGAGTCGAAAGATCATAAACAAAGTTCATTGGAAAGCATATCGCTATTTCTGGATTCTACTCGCTCTCTCTTTCTTTCTCTCTCCCCCTTCTCTTCTCTCTTTTACTTACTTTTTTTTTCTTTTAAATGATAAAGTAACATATGTACATGTATTTTATCAAAACATATGCATATGTATGCAGGAAAACATTTTCATACTAAAGTAGTTTCCAGAAATTTCAATATGTTTGCTTAGCTTAATTTCGTTTAACATATTTTAACATTTGGAAAAACTATTTAGTGCAATAATCAGCAAATGACCGTTTGATTTAATGTTATGGGTACTTCATAATTTTACTTTAAACGTGAATCTGAAATTAGCGAGTATTTCATGATTTATGGACGATAAGTACATAATGAAAACTCATCGAATAGCGAAGATTGGAAATGAGAAAAGTTATGTCAGTTAATATACGAAATTACGTAATTTTCGAGTAGCTATTAGTCGATATCTATTCGAGATTCGAGGAAGTAGACGACGACGAGGAATACGACGATCTTTTGACGTTCGAGTTTAAAACTTTGGCCTCGTCCTCGTTTCGTTCGTACGTATTCAAAGAAGTCCTGGCTGAGATCATAAAAGACGATGTAAAACTAATCGAAGAGTTACGCGAGTGGCCAACTTCGTCTACTTTTCTTTCCTTCAAATAATCGTTGTCATATCGAACCTGGATGATCATAGAACGCGTATCATTTTCTCGAGTGCGCTTCTTCGATGAAGATTTTCTTTTCATTAATCCTTTGAGCGCCATGTCACCCAGATATGGATGACGTACAAGTTACTTATTCAATTTAATTATGTATTTAAAGGATCACGGTATTCTTTTAATATATAAATATAAGCAGGTATTCGATAAAGCGTAAAAAATAATAAATAACAAAATAACAATAAATGACATATTTATTTTTACTCGCTATACATATTTTATAGTTTTATTAAATTAAAGTAGGCCAAAAATAAATTAGAAAAAATAATGATAATGCAAACAGTTAAAATCAAACACATCGAAATCCAGCTGTCCATCCTAACGCTTAAAAATCTCGACAACCTCCGCAGCGGATACTCGCGAAGCTCCCTTTCGCGATTCTTTCTTCAAACACACTTATTTCTGTCCCGGATGGATTAGTATCGAACGTATTTCGCGACCTCTCGCTGATTTGCGTCATTCATCTATTCTTGTTCGCGTTGATCAGGCGTGTTCGCGTTTTCTTCCGCCCTGGAATGTTAAAACTCTTTATCGTCTAGCCACGCGGTTGAATTATTGCGGCATTTGACCTCGTTTTTTCATTTTTCCGGTCGCGAGATCGGAATATGTGGATACGGTCTTGAAGATTCTTGGAAAGATGTCTAACCTTACCTTAGAAAAATAATTACATTAACAAATTGTCGACGGTATATTATTATTTCCAAACATTATCCGAAATTATGTAACAAGTATATGAATATATTCAAAAATTGCTAAAAATGTATTTAGTAAGTAGCGTTTAACAGAATACGAAAACTCTACACAATGTTTCGAGAATGATCATAAAAATTCGATACGCAATATTTTAAAAAGATGAGCCATGAGGTATTAGAAGTAAAGAAGACATTTATCGCTTGCATCTCGAATTAGTCAACGATGAGCGGTGACCCATGTTATTCACGATCCTAGTAATATACGAGGAGCGCAACTTCGTTGACGATGACCGCACGCTTGCAAACTCCCTATACGTATGCAGCTATATAGATACGTATACACGATTTTTAAAGTAATAAAAAGCGAAAGACGTTGTAAGCTAATTTCCTTTTGTTCCACGAGAGTCTTTGATTACCGAGAGATCAGGTAAGATCCGTTCCGGTCGGTGAAGCAGTCAGGGCGGGCGGTCGTGCGGTCGTGCGGCCGTTTCATGCGGCTATTTCACGCAGCCGCTTCACGGAAACCGCCGGAAGGGAAAGACGAGAATCAGGAAGCAGTCTCGTCGTCGGTCTTTTGCTCGGCAAAGCGTGGACATCGGAGGCGTCGAGTGACTCTTTCGCGGAAGTAGGAGCGCACACGAGAGTATCGTGCGAGTTCGCGTTAACCGCATCGTGGCCACTCGAAACACGCTAGCGCCTCGTCCCTTCGTTCGTTCCTCCTACTTTTTTCCTTTCTTTTCTCATTCTTTCTATTACACATCTTTCTTCTTTCGCCGCTTTTTATTAGACTTTTATCCAATCAACAGCTATTTTAATTTCTAATGGTTTTAATAAATGACGTGTGATCAAAATTAGAAATAATGGCAGTGTATAGAGTGATTCTAGAAACTGGAACGGGGTACTGTAATTTTTTGAGTAAAAATAGAAAAAATTGTAGAGGAAAAAGTTTCATAGTATATTGAATACTATGTTCCTATAACTTTACTTTTTACGTGAATACACCGATGCACCTATCAGGTGTAATTGCACTTTTTTATGCAACCCTATTGAATACGGACTAATACTAGCTACAAATAGCAAATGAGCCATTTATTATGTAAATGAGATAACTCTGTTTAAACAAAAAGATTTCAGATTATTTTTATCATAAAAAAAGCCACAACGATATAAAATCAATTTTTTTAAACGATGAAGTTGCACCGCTTTCATAATAAAGGGCTCAAATATCTCTCATGATATTGTTAATTTTTTAATACTCTTCCGTTCTCGTCCTTCTGCCTACATTAAACTACTCCAAGCGGAAAGAAAACGACTGGACGAGACACGGACACGAACGAAGAAGAAGAAGAAGAAGAAGAAGAAGAAATCTTACTCGACGCGGTAACCTACATCGAAGCAGCATGTAACCGATGCGCGTAATTAGAAACCGATTGCGCTCCAGTACGCGCTCCGGTCGTTCCTTTGAACTTACGAGCGCTCGCCCGTGAAAGTGAGTTTAATTCCATACACGAGAGTCTTTCCGGCATAATTGCATCTCTACCGGAGAAAAGCCTCGGATTGATTATCGATTTATTATGCGCGATATTCACTTTCTGCATTGTTCACTCGTTGTCGTTAGCGATAATGTTGGTGGGAGATTTTAATGGTATGGGGTTTAAATCAAACACAAGTATTTATTCGAATAAAAGTATATTTAACAAAAAATATGAAATTACATTTTATTAGGAGACAATGACAAAAAATAGTCGATGACATTGAAAACACACAAAAAAATGATGTTACGACAAGGCGCGTCCTTCGAAATCATTCTAACTCCGATGTATCCATATGTCGTATCTTTAAATCTAACATAGATATTCACGAATTCTGCTTCTCGTGAATCACCCTGTATATCCATTAATCAGCCTGAAAGAAATGCACGACACGTGTTTGTCCAAATCTTTCTTAATAAAAGGGAGAAGACGCGAGGAGACGTTTATATTCGAGGGACGCTTTTATATAACTCGTTAGACCTCGATGCGTCTTCATCTTGGTCTCTCGCTGCAGCACGGAAATATACCGCAGCCGATTAGAAATCCGGATTAGATTGCATGAATTAGTAGGCATCTGGCGTGCGCGTCTACCAGACTGTTGTTTCTCTCGGAACGTTCTCTCTCTGTCCCTCTCTCTCTCACACACACACACACATACATTCTCTCTTTCTCTCTTGTAGGCGTGCACGTCGTTATACGATACGAGCTGTCTCTACGAGGGATTGTGAAAATAACTTGTCACGGAGAACGCGTCCTAATGTCGTCCAACTTAACGCCCGTAACCTTTTTTTTCTTCTTCTCGTCTCAGACATCGGTCTATCGAGCAAAGTGCGGTCATGACCGATGTCCGAGACGCAAGTGCACCAAGTGATTTAAGTTTCCGTTCGAACACGTGAAATAACAGCCGGCAACCTCTCTCTTTCTCCCTCCCTATTTATCTCTCTCTCTCTCTCTCTCTCTCTCTCTCTCTCTCTCTCTCTCTCTCGACTCTCGAAAAGTGTTATTCATGTTGGAAATAGTAATCACGATTCCCAATATTAAAATTAAATGAATATTAAACGCGATAATAAGCATTACGTATTGCCACCAATTCGTATTTGCAAAAAATTTGATTCCATACTATTTGCCTTTTATTATGCTCAAAATAAACGAAACGCTTCATCCTTTCTAATAAACATAGTCCAAATGAACGCCCTGTATAATATCGAGGAAGAAGAGATGACACCATGAATTACCGCACCGGGTGACAGCAGTACTAGGAACGCCACTGCGTGTCAATCAACCCTAACGTAAAGTTCCTCTCGATCGCGCGCGATTCATTCACAACTCGATCCTCGATACCGCGTATAAATAGATTTCGAAACTTATAATGCTACAGATAGACGAAACGCGAGCACTCGAGACGCA
Organism: Odynerus spinipes; assembly: GCA_032403825.1. Lineage (NCBI taxonomy): Eukaryota > Metazoa > Arthropoda > Insecta > Hymenoptera > Vespidae > Odynerus > Odynerus spinipes. The sequence continues at coordinate 8,826,841 of JAIFRP010000021.1, read as the reverse complement.
CCGAGAGAAAACGAGTTTCTCTCTTCCGCTCGCCGTTTATTATCAATCGATCGAACCTTCCACGAGTGAAAACACTTTTAACGCGGTTTCGTTCGAAGATTAGATATTAACGATTCGTTGAGCGAACAGTCGATCGTAAATTAAGATCGAGCGGATCGATTTGGTGGATTGCCGCTCGAATACCGCTGCGCATGCTTTTATAGCACAGTCACGTGCGTTATTCTTGCGGCCATTCATAGCCGACAGATTTCTCGCTTGGGCGTGTGTAAACTTTGCTTCGGTTTATCTAATGGTTTTCATAGAAACTGATAAATAGCTATTGCGATGTTACGTTTCGTTGCGTTCTTCGTTATTATCGTTGTTATCGTACCTGCCATTAATATTGTTATTGTTCTTATCATATGAGCATTTTTTAAGTGATATAAGTCCGGTTATGGAAAAAGTGAGTTAACTTTAGAACTACCAGACTAGTTCTAATTCTCATTTAACCTTTTAGGTACGGCTGAATTTTGCGTGTGGCTATTTCCCTGGACGGCAGGGTCTGACGTGAACGATGTATAATCGATGTAACACTGCAAAGTGTGACGGGCAATCCCGTTCTGTGCACGAGAACATTCAAATGAAGTATTTGATGATTAAATTATAATTTAAAAAAAACATATATTACACATACTTTAACTATAACTACACTGGCGCGTCATTTAAAAATTACATCCGCGAAAGCCACTATAGTGGCGCGTCGTACCTAAAAGGTTAATAATTTTGAGATCGGTGGTTGAAACCAAATATACCTACTAAGTTAAAGGGGATAAAAAACGTACATACCTTGTCTTCGCAGGCCTTGTGACAAATGTACTTGCATACTGAAAGTAAGAAAAAGATAGTTAAAGTGAGCGTATTTTAATATAAAAATAATTAATCTAGAAAGTTTTACGTTATCTCATAACTATTATACAGGGATCCAAGAAAACAGTGAATATTTATGAATAATAATCAAGCCGAGAGAGAGAGAGAGAGAGAGAAATGTCCCTGTCCCTTTAGTGGACGTATATAAGAAATGCATGAGATAACGTTTGTCAAGGATGCGAACGATTTCATCCGGTTTCAAGGAGGCGCTTCGTAAATTGTCTGGAAGGCATTTGACGTTAACGCGGACAAGCCGGCTCCGTTCGAACGTGAACGAAATACGCGAATCGAGTTCGTAAACGGCTCGATGATCCAACTGCACGTCTGTCTGGAAAACGTTTCCACAAGGTAGCGGGTGAACCCTTGAGCTTACCAAAGACCTATCTCACGTTTCTTCTCTCCTTCCGTGATCATATGTGTAAGAATGTGTGCGAATAAGTGTGTAAAGGAGAGAGAGAAAGAGAGAAAGAAAGAGAGTAGGAAAATGTAGCGGTTTCCTAACCGAAAGAGCTTCGATTCCTGGCGATCTTCCAAAAAGCAAAATCGAAACCACCATCGAAGGCAAACAAGAATGGCCACGTACCTACTACGGGCTACGCCTTTAAACCGAAATTTTTCTTTCTCCCCTTTTTATCGAATCGAACGTGTAGTCTTCGAACGTATCGTCCTCATGCAGAAACTCGAAAGTCTTTTCAGTAACTTCTCTCTTCCTTTGATCTTCGTTTCTCTTTCACTGCACACATATCTTTCCCTTTTCTCCCTTTCTGCCTCTCTCTCTTTCTCTGTCTTTTTTCAATTTTATTTTATTCTATTATATTTCATCTTATTTCTCTTTATATTTTGTTTGCTTATTCTTTTATCGTCTTTTATTTGTATTCTTATTTGCATTTTTATTGTTATTCTTTTTTATTTTGTATTTCTCTTCACCTATGAATATATTTTCCCAAGATCTAATAAATAATTCTTTCTCTCTTCTCTCTCTCTCTCTCTCTCTCTCTCTCTCTCT
>JAIFRP010000021.1:8801314-8813964 GCA_032403825.1 Odynerus spinipes | reverse complement strand
TTTAAATAATCGCATTTAATTCAATAAATACGGATACAAATACACGATACGTCAAATCGAATACGAATGCGAATATTCGGAATATCCCCACCTTGGACACATATTTTTTATACATCCTGTACATATACATGTACCTACACCTCGAAGTCACGCTCTTTGCTCGTTACGAGAAATCACGCTACCTGCGCGAATTCGTTACATCATAGTTGCATATATAGGTTTGATACATAGCGTAGAGTCGTACGAGCGAGGACGAGCTCACGCAAACGACTAAGCCGAAAGGATATGCACGTACGACCGTGTCAAAGTTAAAACACTTGCGCGCGTGCGTGTTCAAGACGGCTATACAACGACGACGACGACGACGACAACGACGCGGCTCGTAATCCGTCGCTGCATAATTCTCGCGCGTACTCCTATCTCGTAGAACCAGGCGAAATACAATACTCGGCAGTGCGTCGAGGAACGTGGTGCATCATCCTTCTATCTCTGCTTTTGTCTCTCTTTCTCTTTTCTCTCTATCCCATTTTCCTTTCTTGCAGACTTTTCCTCCCTTTTTTCCCTCGCCTCCTCTAAATTCTATTGTATCTCGCGGAAAGATAAACGCGAAGTTCTCGTTAGGACGAACGGATTTCATGTCGATTTATCGGGTTATCGTAAACTCGGCGTCATGCGGCAGTGCTACATCATTAGGATCGTTTACGCACCCAAATATAGCAAGGTGACGATATACAAGGAAAATATAGTTTTTCGAGTAGAGGAACCTTTCTTTTTATTATGATTAATTTGACATTCGTTCCTGCGACGATGGCGATCGCTTGTGATTGTGTTGAGACGTGAGAATTGTGCCGTTGAAAATTGAGTTAGGACGTTTTAGAAGACATTAGAAATTAGAAATGAGTTATAAAAATGCATCAAATCTGTCGATGACGTTTCAAGGCGCGTTCTTGCGTAATAACGAAGATGACACGAGCGTTTTAACATACGCTTGGTAACGAAAGTATCCAGCCGCTTCGCGACATTAAAAACATTTTGTTGGTTTGTTTTTCTCCAAGATCTTAAAGATATCGTGTTGCGATACGTATAAAATTACCTTCGCATTGATATGTGACTTGCAAGCCGGAAGAAAAAAATTTGATTAAAGTAATGCAATACTTTAGTTTAATGCAATACTTAAGTTTAGTGCGGAAAGAGAAGCACACAAAAATACAGTCAGTGTAGAAAGTATTTTATTTCAATTTTATTTCAAAGGGATATGTGCACAGAAGTTTTTCCAAATCTATTAATGATATCTACTTACCTTTTGTTTGCTTAATTTGTCAGATTCTAGGCTATGATTCTAAAAGTTTATTGTGAATCATCTGGTAATAAAAAATTTGTTCAAAATTGTAACTTCCATTTCTGATATTACATTTTTGTCAAATTTGTATTATTTTATAAAAACATAAGTTAACAAAGATTAATGTTTCGAACGAATGAATATATTATGAAAATGACGTCGATAAAAAGAAATTGAACGTAAAATGTAATTGAATAATGTATAAATGTAAATTTCAGATACAAGCAGTTCAATCGTCAGGAACACCCGCGCGGACGCCAGGCGTTGGCGCGGATTCGAATAGCGTCGATATAGGAAAGGGCGTCGGTGGAAGGGTCACGGAAGTGATGGAATTATGTTACGTCACGGAAAGGATAATCGCTCTGTGGTATCGGGAAGATGCTCAGGGTGTCTTGGAACACGCAACGACCCTCTTGAGAGGCAAGCATGCCGATAATTACATGGTAAGGATCGAATTTTTTTCCCCCCTCGATTATCTCTTACTTGACATAAGAAAATAAATGAAATGTAAATAAAAAGTAAATGAAATGTAAATGAAAAGTAAATGAAACAAATGAAAAAAAATGAAAAAATAAATGAAAAAAATAAAATTAAAATAAAAACATCTCAACTTTCAGATATTCAATCTATCATCGCCAGGACGCGCGGGTGAATCGAACACAAGAGAAGCGGGATGGCCGCAAGGTTTAGCACCAAGTTTGGAAAGACTGTGCGCCCTTTGCAAGGAGCTGGACTCCTGGCTGAATGGCGCACCAAATCGAGTGGTTGTTTTGCACGCAAGGTAAGTTTCCTATCTCGCTTTGAAAAACGAAGCTTCTCTGGTTTCTCGATGTCTTAAAAAAATCTGCTCCACGTCCGATGCGTGTCCGTTCACAGGGGCAACAAAGAACGATTGGGTGTGGCGGTCTCGGCCTACATGAATTACAGCAGTATCTGTGGTGGACGCGATCAAGCCTTGGACAGGTTCGCCATGAGAAGGTTCCTCGACGACAAGATCGGATCGCTGCAGGTTCCATCGCATCGAAGGTAACGAGTGACGACGAGTCTTCGCGCAGAGGGAGGAACGTTACAACGTGGTGACGTTAGACGAGAAAATAAATTTACAATTAGATAACGCCATAAACTTCTTTAGCGTAGGCGTGGCTTAATCCTGCCAGAGGGAACATCGTAAAACCTCTTATCGTTGCCATTTTCATGGATAACATGCTTCTTTGTATTTAGTTTGCCGTGAAAGTTGGTCGAAAGTTGGTCGAACTGTTACAGAGTTACGTAGAATAATTAAACGATCGATGGTAAAACGTGTTTAACACGAGTAGCTGACGATATCATTTCCGTTCGTATAAAACAAATATTTCCAAGCAAAACCTTGACATAAACGGAATCGATTAAACTGTCCAGCTATTAGCATATTTACCTTATATATATTATATATATATATTATATACACACATATATACCCAACGGTAGAAAGAATCTTAGCGACGTATAATGAGCCGTAAGTCGGTCGATTTACATAGGAATCGAATTTACACCCAAAAGCGAGCCGTAGTTCACACGAGAATTGATTAACAAGTAGGAAGGATACTTTCGGGCGGACGATAGATCACTTGGTCCTTGACGATTCATATCCATCGTCCGGTTTCATACACGCGTATTACGCGCCATTGACCCGCGGATAGTCCCTCATCATCATCATTTTCATCGTCTCCGCGTACATGCCGTGTAACGGCTTTAATGAGCCGCGATCATAACGTTCTCGCGCTCGCACGTGTAACGTTTCTTCAACGTCGTCCTTCCTGTTAAACTCTCGTATATCCCGCGTGTATATAAACCTCTTCGTATCGTTCGGCCCTTATTGTGTCGTACTTTATACGCTGCCACGTTTATAACATACATAGACGCACGAGACAAAAGCATGTTTATAATGTGCATACATGTGCGAGCGGTTTATGGAAATGCATAGCCTAGAATTCAATTAACAGTTATAGTCGCGGAACGAGAGAGAGCGAGATAGCTAAAGAGGCTCGTTTATATGTATTAACTAAGCGAGGATGTCGGGAATCGTTCGGTGGTACGAATTCATCGGGTTAACGCATTGTACTCCGGCCCCGGTGATATTGCGGGATACTAATGTTACCGTATGTATGCAAAGTTTGCTCTGCTGGTGAAAAATGAAACGAAAGTGTAGCTTCATGCGTGCTCAGTGTCAAGTATTTCTACCATCTTGATAGAAGAACTTTGAAAAATACCACATATAGGTACCTACCTTATGTTAGATTTTTATTTTTAGTCGATAAATATAACGTATATATACTGAGAATCGAATTCTATCGAAGCGGAGTACAAGAGAAAAAGAAGAAGGAGAAAATATCGAGAGTCATCACTGATGAGCCTGTTTTAATGGACGCATTGTGCCAAGCAATCTCGAGCAATTTTCATAACGTGATTAATCCCGAAGACTCGTTGTGGTTATTACATTATTACAAGGCACATGCGTGGTGCATGAAACATTGTAGTTAGCAGTTAGTTCTTCATTGTAATATACTTAGCGATAATGCCGAAGTGTCGTTAATCGACGTAGTATTTATAGACGGGGATAGGAATCAATAAAATGTGCTTATCTCGATTGGATTGATCTTCTCTTAGAGAAAAGGAAAATCTTCTTTCCGTATAGGTACTTTCTAACGAGTTTTGTCCTTGGATTTCTACTCCCAATGGTAACGCCATGCATCAGGTGTCATCGAGTCGAGGATAGAAACGCTCGTCATCTTTGTCATCGTCGCTGTCCTCGTTATCGTCAGCTTCTTTTTATAAACTTTGTTGTACGATCGTCGCGTAACGAGGTTGCATCCCGAGTTTAACGTCCTACCTAACAGTAAGCCCCGTATTTTCTCGACTTCCTCGCTCGTGGATCGTTCTTCTTTTCTAGCGATGCTGCCGCGATTCTCTGGGCTCGGGTTCCACCATTAATTCCGTGAGCCGCAAACATTAGCATGTCGTTAGCGATGCTTGCGCTTTCACGAGCGTATCGTTCTATTGTCGAGATCTTCTTCGAGGGTAAGGGAGCAGTTTCGGTTCTCTTCTTCTTCAATTTTTGGATATCGTATCAGCTGTTTAAAAGAAACGCTAATACCGGTATTTACTTCGCTCGTTTCTTATGTGTAAACTGAGTAAAAAAAATAAAAAGTGTCTTATTTATTTGTTTCGTCGTCGATAATATATTATTAAATTTGTTGACCACCCTATGTAACGTCTAGTTAATAATAATACGTTAATTCTTTCTAGATACATAGAGTATTTCAGCGGATTGTTGTCCGGTTCATTGAGAATCAGCCAGTCACCACTTTACCTAACACACCTGACAGTACTCGGAGTGCCGCTCTTCGAGCCTACCGGATGTCGAGCGTTCCTTAAAGTCTACGAAGGATTAACGCCAGTTTACACATCGGATTTGTACTCGGTGACAAATGCCCGTGAGTTCACGGTTAATCTCGGTGGTCTTCGGTTGAGAGGCGACATTCTCGTTAAATGTTATCACAGGGTATATTCCAAACAGAGCCGGGAAGTTATGTTCTCGCTTCAGGTAAGATTTAACCTGTGTTTATTGATAATTATTATTAAATGTGACTACTTGTTATGAAAGTTACTTCATTTTTATTACGAATACTCGTTCTGCCAACTATAAGAAAAAAAAACAAAATGTATAATTTAATAAATTATGTAAATTAACAAATCGGTGTATAAATGATAGTTTAACGTTTGGTTTTCACGACAAAAGTATGTCCTCGTGACAAATTATATGTTTAATCATTTAATCGATAGGATATATGTATATTGTATTTTTGTCAAGTTTTACACACAAACATTCGACTATTGTTTCGAAAAAGTTTTATAATCTTTCATGCTTCCATATTTTCATATTGCACCTAAGTTCTACACAATTGCGTTTCAAACAAACAAAAAATTAAAAAACAAAATCAATAAAGCAGAAGTCGTGGGAATGTACGCCGAAAGCAGAGATCGCATAAAAAATAAATACGATTTTGTTCGCAGTTCCACACGTGCGTCATCACGGAAAACGTTGTGTCTTTTCCTCGCTCGGAACTCGACGTTGCTTGCGATGACCCACGATGTCCACCCGACAGCGTTGTAACCCTCTACTTCGCGACCGACGCGAAGCGTCAGGATGGTCCCGTTCCAGCGCCAACACCCGCTGTGCCTCATGCCTCGGCTCATCACGATCCCATCTTACACTGGGACAGCTACACGAATCTCGAGATCAGCGACGACGGTGAGTACTCGTTTTCGTATCCTCGATTACTCGAGTTGGAAAGTTGCAAGTTGTCAAGGTCAACATTTACGGATGTTCTTGAATAATTTTAAAAGCCTATAAATTAACTCTTTGCGCTATAAAATCGTCTATGCCGTACGGTGAAGAGTAGAAAAGACAGTTAAGACGAAGAGAGCGTAGAGATCTCTTTGATTAATCATACGATACGTACGAAAATTGTCACTTGTAATACGCGAGTGACATAGAACTCATAGTCGCTGACAAATTCACACTAATTTTCGGCTTAATGGTGTCCAATTAACCTCGATCCGAACGGAGAGAAGGGCTGGTCAGAAATATAACTTGGCGCTACGTCGAGCGAGACGCGGTGAAAAAGAGAGAGAAAGAGAGAAAACGATGGTGTGGTGGCGAAGAGGTGGGGGAGGGAGCCGCACGAAAGATAAACGGAGAACGTCGAAAACGTGGTTAGCACGGTGCATTTAGAACGGCTGACTAACGCTGCCGGAAATACTTTTTGCCAAGCACACGCGCGCGCGAGCACACATATACAGTGAGAGAGAGAGAGAGAGAGAGAGAGAAAGAGAGACAAAAATTGTAGGTTCATCGCGACAACGCGGTAGTCAACTCGAAATAGATCAAAGGTCGAACCAATAAATAGGCAAGGTCCATGGTGTTTCACAGTTTCTCCGTATTCTAACTCCCAGTCTTATTTGCATCGAGGCAAGTTTCGAGCTACTAACTAAGATCCGAGAGCGCGCTAGATCTCTCGAAACGATCTCGATTCGTGATCTTGGCTCCTTGTCAGCCCCATCTCCGACCTCGAACGTGGAATACGGAACGTAGAACGTGGAAGTTCGATAGCGTCGACAGTTTCGATCGTTTCGTTAGTTCGAGTCGAACTACAAATTGAACCGTCGCGTCTTCTCGTGACGTTTGATTGCGATTAAAAAATATTATTGTAAGTGTATAGAATAAGTGGAGGCTAATTGCTTTTGTTGTAAAAGGTACTGAATGTTTGTAGGAAGATTTATAGAGGGACGAGGTTTATGAGGGATACTGTTGCAACATTTGATTGTGTGGAGTAGAACCGAGAAAATCTACGAGGTGTTAAAAAAAAAAAATTTTTTATCGAGAAACATCCACGAAGTAGTCGACTATGATGTTTTTGAAACTTGGGAACTAATGGAAGACAAAAGTGTTCGGATACTGGAATTTTGAAATAATAGAACAATCGTTTTTATATTAAATTTCATTTATTTAAATAAAAATCAAGAAACTTTACTATTTGTATAGTAGTATGGATCCCACACCTTTTCACACACACACACACAAACATACACACACAATTGAATCAGTTTTTTAACACCGTATAAAATAGCTACCGATTTGCGAGAGTCCATTCATCTTATTGAATATAGGTCAGTAGATTTCTATAAAGCATTGGCCCAAATTGGTCAGGATGCTAAATCGACATTGTTCGTCACGATAAGATGAGAAATGAGAAAGAATGGAAAAAGAGTTGGGGTCGAAAAAGAGAATCGAGGGAAATGGATAAAAAGATAAGTCGTGATGGAAGGAGGGGTAGCGAAAGTGACGAGTGGACGGGAGGAGATGAGGCTATAGATAAATGCACGAAGAAGATAGGTTGGGTAGATAGCATATAACCTCGATACGATCGGTGACCTATCTATCCTCGATAAGCCCAACCCTTTAACCAATTTACGAAGTGTGACCAAATCGAAATAAGTTTCAACTCTTTTCAATAATCGCGCAGTGACATCGATGCGTTCGAAGAAAAGAAAAATGATACTTTGGTCTCTCGGACGTGTGGCTAACAAAATTAGTTAAGTAAATATAAAGCAGCAAATTTTTGAAAAATCAATCTCTTTTATTAAAGTAATTTAATAAAAACAAAACTAAATTTTGCCCTTAAAACTTTTTTACAAAAACTTTTTATCAATTTGTAAAATTTATTTTAGTTATTCCATCAAGAATTGAAAAGGAAAATAAGAATGGAAACATCGTAGAAGGATAGAAGGTGGTTTCCGAGGTGGGGTGAGCGTCAGTTTATTCTTGGCTCTTCGAGAACGCCGGCGAGGAGAAACGAGGAGAGTCGATAGTTTTCGCGCATTTCTACACCGTCGACGAGATCGAGCGAACCTCTTCGCGCGCGGTCAGTTCCCGATCTTCGCGAGTTCGATCGTCGATACATTTTGCGCGGCAAGTGAATTTTGTTTTGATCGTGAAACGTCAGATCGGAAAAACATTTGTGAATTATTTAACTTTTTGTGCAATAATTTAGAGTTCAACTGGAAGATTTCAACTTGCATCGCACTTGAATCGGTATAAATTAATAATAAACTAAACTGATCGTATATAGTTGATAACAATTGCTTACTTACTAACTTAGCTCTCGATTTACACGATATTCGAATTTGATTTCGGAGAATCAATCCACCGTGTAAATCGATAGTTAGGTGTAATAATAATCGATCGTTAAGGCTACGTCTCACCGACGATAGAATGTTCGATTCAAAATCGGTAAAAGCGGGCATCGATCGGAACGTATATACTCTCTATCGGAGAATCGATTCTCAACGCAGGCAAGTCCATTCCTGGAAAAGCTCAGACCAGGTGGTAATCTTTAGGAAATTGCGTTGTACTTGGAAGTAGTCACGGATACGAACCATTTCCGGACCGCTTTCGGTACTGAAGGATTTCTCCGATCGGGAAACGGCATCTCTATTTAATATACCTAATCAAACATCATAATCGTTTTTCTGTTTTCTTTCCTTCGATAATACTTCGATCAAACGTCACCATCGTATCTGGTTTCCCATGTTTCACGAGGTTTACGACAGAAGCCTGATTCAGAAAATGGAACAGGATGATGTCACATTTTTCTTTCTTTTTGTCTTCGTCGCGTTGTAACCGACCATAAAGGGCAAATCGATTGCACAACTTGCATCGAAGTGACGAAGTAAAAGGACGCTAGAAATCGCGAAGGAAGTGCCCGAGATAAATAATGGTGATGCAACTGTAGGAAGACGTACGAACGACCGACAAGACAATAGCCTCTTGTCTCTTCGTTTTCTCTCTCTCTTCCTTTCTTTTTCTCTCTGTCTCTCTCTTTTTCTTATTCTCGCTCTTTATAAATTATCGGTTAGCCATTCCTTGCACTTTCTCGTTGCAAACAGTGAACAAGATCCTTCCTACCGACCGCTTTGTCGAGCAAGAAACATTTCCAAGTCACAGCGATGATTTTCATTTTTGGCAATTAATACTACTCGACTTGGTAACGTATCGTAAAATCATGCTCCTCTTTTGCCAGACATTGGACTAATTTGATTGTGTATGTGTTTCATGGTATAAGTGTAATGTCTCTTCAACAGCAAAGCTTTATGACTTCGAAGAATTAAAAGTTCGCGTTAAATTAAGATTTATTAATATAATTTTGTCCCAAAACTTAATTTAAATAATATTCCCAAGAAATGGTTCACGTTATACTACTAGACAGTAAAAAGATGATTAAAATATTCAATTCACTCGTGGTTTATCACAAACGTCTTTTTTTCATTCGTTTGAATAATTTAGAAAAGACGATGACAGTTCGCACGCATCAACTCGGCCAATCGTCCCTCCGTCCTTGTCCCAGATCGTCCGCGTTTACGTTTCTGTATCCATCTGTATGCAGACGCACTCAGACACACACGCGTATCACTTCTTACAGTGGCCGTCCAACTTTTCATTTCTATCTCCGTTTCTATTCGCCGCCAAGTAGAAATAGACCGGTGCGAGACAGACGCGTTACGAAAAGTGGCGCCATTGCTTTAAACACAGAATCGTACCAACCGCGTCCAATGAATTTTTTCACGGTAATAACACGCGCGAAACGAAACGAAACAGAAATCTCGCGTGCTTTTATTTAAATTGCACCGAGCAAGTCCAGAACCGAGTTACGATACATCAATCTCCGATTCGTGGTATAAATTACCGTTATTTCTTCTCTACACGACATTATTACCCGTACTACGCGTCTTCGTGCAAATTGCACGTTTCTCGAGCGTGAAATTATACGAGGTGTCATTATCGACGCGTAAATCATGCTACGTGCCTCGGACTTTACCGCTCTCCTTCGAACAATCGATTTATAAATCGTGCCGACTCGTATCGCGTGTTCTAATCGCGTAATCCGCTTTATGATATTTGATTCTGAATAAAGAAGGATATGTTAGTCCAAAAAATAGATGTCTGCGAAATTAACACCAAAAGTTTGTAATTAAAAAAAATTAACAATCGTGGTGACTTATATTAGATTTGTGCTTACTTGTGTCGCAAATGAACATTTTTCTAATTGTTTTAAACAACAAACAACATTTTTGTCAAAATAGTTTACATTTTTATTCGCCGTATTAATCTTTCCAAATTCAAACGTTACGGTGCTAACTTCACGGCCATAAAAAGTGGTCGATTTCGTATGGAACGAACTCGTATGTTAAAGTTCCACAAAACAAGAATCACGTTATACCTACGCACGTTACGAAGCGAGTGAAGGTTATTATTAGGCTACTGGATACGACGGTTCGACCTCTCCCTACCCTCTCCGCCTCTACCCTATTTTCATTCAACACGTCCAACGTGCGGGAACTGACCGGTGGATGATGCAAATACGATATATACGTGCGTGAGTCAAGACCTCGTGATTAGCGAGCACCACGTGCGGCACGTCTCGAGAGCCGCGCATGAAAAGCTTATTCGGCGTTTACTCGCGAGTTCTCCTGGAACGCTCGTTTCTTCCGTCTCTTTCTTGAAATCCTTGTTTATTTTATAGGAAAGACGGTGATCTCACTTTCGGAGAACAATTATAAGATGAATAGGGGAACACGTGGAACAATGGGAATGAATTAAACAAATAAATTAAACGCGTATTTCAAATTCACAAACAATTAAAGAGCTAAGTCCGAAAACGCATTTACAATTACTCATTTGGAAATAACCAGTAATTTATATCGTAGAAGTTCAGTTTGATTTATTTTGCAGGTATCTTATTTATCTTAATATCAATGAAAATATTGGAGTTCTTCGTGGCACACGGTTTGAGAACTCCTGGTTAAATATACATGATTACTGTGTCAATAAAAAGTCTATAATAATGGAGACGAAATCATACTCCAATTAACCTCCTTTCTTAATTTTCTCGTGAACTTAGGAATGCATACGTTTCCGCATACAAAATACGCATTCGCATTAGTATTCACCAGGAGGTCTCTTATAATCGCTTAACGGCATCTATTCTGGCACCGCCAGTTGAAAAACGACGATACTACGTAGACGACTCACGTAGTTACAGGCGGCACGCGTACGACGAAAGCCGAACGAAGAAACGAGCGAAAAGTCGAACGAAGAAACAAGCGAAAAATCGAAGTGAAAAGGTTCGTGCAGGATCTGTCGTCTCCCCGCTTCTAAACTGCGCTCACATCGATAAACGATGAATTATTAATTACTGCTCATTCATTTACACCAGCCGACGACTACCGCTACACGTCGTCGACGCGGCGCGTCCGTTCGCTCAATCGTTCCTCTATGCCAATTTGCATGGAAGTCGTTCAAACGGTTTATCTTGCGTAACACGGCGGAGCTTGTAAACCATCCGCTGAATTACGCACTCAAAATCGATATCCTTCTCGAGATAAGGCCACTTCCGCTTTACAAGCGTAATAAAACCCCTCCACACCGAGCCCTTTTTTTATCGTTTGCCTCGTTCCGAGCTGAATATGGCTAAACGGTCGCTACGTGAATTTATTCTACCGCATTCGTAAATCTATGGGGATATAAAAAAAAGTTATAGACATGTTTAATAACCACCGTCAAAAGGTGTGATAATAATTAATTGTTAGATATAGGTGAGTGTGTTAGAAAGAGAAAGTGTGTGTGTGTGTGTGAGAGAGAGAGAGAGAGAGAGAGAGAGAGAATTAAGTATGCGTGCGCATTTTACCGGCAGACTGTTTTGGAGTGGGGAGTCACCGAAAAGCGAGGATCGTGGAAAGATCGCGAGTCGGATTATGGCAAGGTTACGGAGCACATTGTTTTTGGTTATGTACTTATGGTAAGAGAATATAGTTTCGATCAATCTTAAATTTATGCCGGCTCCAAAGAGTGCTTTACTATTTTCCCATTATCTCATCAAAGTTCTCACATAATCATAATCATTTTTATTTATATGTTAATAACGAATGAGAATTATGAAAACTTCATAAGTAATATTCGCATAACAAATAAACAGAGATTTCGATTAACACAGTTTTAATATAAAATTATAGAAATCTTCGCACTGTACAACGATCGGCAATATTTTCAGTATCGAATCGAAAGACTCGTGATCATTCGATCGGCCTAATTTAAAGTTTCGGTATGTAAGGACCGTTTTCTCCGATACCATCTTTCTCTTTTTTTTTCGCGCATAAGATGCGCGCGAGCTTCAAAAGACTCGAACACACGTTTGCGCGCGCGATCGGTGACGAAGACGAAGACGACGTAGGAAACCTGCTTATGTGGAATGGAGAGTTGCCATAGAAGGACCGGCGACCGGAGGCCGACCGAATGACTGTAGTAGAGGGGTCTTTGCGAACACGTATGCCATCGATATTCGTCTATGTGTGTTAACGCTTCTACACGTGCGCTTATCTCTACACACACAAGAGAGAAATGTTACTGTGTATATATTTGAAAGGACACTCGCGAGACAAGTGGAGTGCGTGTTGGAAAGTACGTCGCGCGTACACCTTTGATACGTATATTATACTTTCTCTCTCTCTCTCTCTCTCTCTCTCTCTCTCTCTCTCTCTCTCTTTCATACACACAACCATACGTACCCTTGTTTCCCTCTCGCTCTCTTTTACTTTTTCTATTACGAATAGAAAATATTCCGTTGGTACCACTACTTGCCAACAAGTTTGCGAATATGTTTTAAAATAGAGCTATTTGTTTCTTTCTCGCACACATAGATACACACACACACAC
>JAIFRP010000021.1:8769683-8796732 GCA_032403825.1 Odynerus spinipes | reverse complement strand
AAAAGATTGCCCGTTGCTTAGTTACGGCTCAATAAACAATTTGTTTGTAAACGTTGTTAACAATGAAGCTACCAAAAAATTGTTTAGGGATGAAATCAATCGGAGACCCATGCGTACAATATGAAAAAGGTTTCAATCGAATTGGTCCAAAAACTATCGGGTCTAAAAATAAAAAATTGGTCTAAAAACTATCGGATGAAACAAATTTCATTCCGATCAGTCCATCCGTCTAGGAGTAGTGCTCGGACAAAAAAAATCGTTTTTTCTTAAATAACTTTGTTAATAACAGAGGTATCGAATATTTTTTGCAAATGGGACCAATGGGAGACCAGAACCTACAAGTTGGAACAAATTTCATCCCGATCGGTCTATCCGTCTAGGAGTAGTCCACTTATGAATTGAGTAACCTCCGTCTTTTCGAAGTCGGTTAAAAAATATAACTACAGCGTTCGAAAGAGAATAAATGATCACGTGAAAAAAAAACACAATCACACGAACTGTAGAAAAAATCGAGAAATAGAGAAACGAAGATAAAAGTATCGATTCTCAGAAAGGAGTCTTTCTCGTCGGCTAGGATCGTCTGTTACTTCACGAGAGAATTTCAAGACATCCAGGAGGAAGATTCACGATCGGCTACTCACGAGTATGCGAATCCTTCTATTTCTCTTCTTCCACTGGCAAGAATTCCTTTCGCGGACCATCGTCGTTTTTTTTGTTCCTTTTTTCCCCTTCGTCTCTTTAAAGCGTGCCGCGAGTAATAACCTACCACAAGAATTACGTCATAGGAATGCGCTGGAATTACTTCATCGTGACATAACGCAGATTAATTCTTAAATTGGTACGACGACTGGGTAAAGAAGAAGAGGAGAAAGAAGTTGGGAATAATGATCCCCCCCCTCCCCCTCCCTCTCTCTCTATCCATTCTCAATCGCTACGAGGCAAGTCCGTTGGTCCACAATTTATGGTCGATTACTCTTCTTTAACGAGCTTCACGATTCCTAGACACGAATCGGTTATTCTTATTATTAGGTATGTACCTACTCATACATTTTTCGTTAGTAACTCGTTAGTTCATTGTCGTACCATAACTTTACGAATTAAGAAATTCTTTGATACGATCAATGAAACACGATTTTCATCGTATCATTCAAAGGCGTTTTATTACTTTCCCAACTCGATCGATTCGTTAGCGTGCTATCAAAATTTCTGCTTCGTTACGGCTGGAGCGACGATCGATTCTGTCTATTCGACCCAAGATTCAATTTATTACTCAACGAGGTAATTACTTTCGGTATAGAAAGTTTCTCTCGAGCTGCATTCTCGGGAAAATGCTTGGGAAACTAACTTACCCGGTTGATTTAACTTTTATTAGCTTTTGGAATAATTTAAAGAATTACCTTTCAAAGGCACCGCGAACTAACGAGAAACGAAGAAAAAGCAAAACCTTGAAGCATAAACAAGTAGTAATTCTCGAAGTCTGTTAGAGCGAGACAGTGTTGTACGAATGACGTGTTATACGGGAGCTTTCCATATTTCCTTTTCCTTGGAGTAAGAAATGTTATCATTTTTCAGAAGGCCGCGAGACACCGTTATCACCACCACCGCCTTCGAGTTCCTCCGTTCAAACATCGCCACGTGGTTTGGGTTACACCTGCGGACCCATAGATGGATCCTTGTACGCGGTGGTACATCAGGGTGCTGCAGGTGGTGCTCGCGGTTCACCACTGACGGTTTCCATGGACAGCGGTATCAGCAGTGCCCCACCTCAGAGACCGAGCCCGCCTGAACCCGAGCAGGATAATCATCAGGCTCACGGTGATCTGGATAAACTTCTTCACGATATGATGCTTACCGTCGAAGTAAGATTAACGACTATCAAGTTTGATTAATCCCTTCAGACCTGACACTGGTGGTACAAACGGATCTGATCACTTTTTACTATTTTTTTGTTAATAAAATTAGTTCACAAAACAGTGTACATACATTATCATATGCTTCAGGTGTGAAGGGGTTAAAAAAAGTACCAATTCCGCGATACGATCGGAGATAATAAAAATATCTTTCTTCTCGAAATTTGTAGTCGATGCCAGACCCTCCGACGGAGGATTACACTCGATCGGACAGAAGCGACAAAATGTACGTCCAAGAGAACCAAAGCTACAGCAGTCACTCGAATAGTCATCCAACGTCGACCTACTCGACTTTGAAGGATTCCTACAGGAGTTACAGCGTCACCAAAGAGTCCAGTCCTCCCTACAACTCCAGCAGTAGCTACAGTACGCTGAAGAACGAGTACAGAGACAACTCGAAGAACGTGAAGCATCGTCGAGAGGACTACGAGTACCGCGTTTCCCCTGATCGCAAGATATCCGAGTCTTCCGGTGACATTTATGCTAGAAAGCAACACGTGGATTCCTTCTCCCCGACCGGTAATATCGACTTCATCGACGAGGACATTCCGTATCACGCGAGACAAACCAGTCAGCCGTTCTCTTACGGTGCCACGACCGAAATGATCAAACATCAGAAGCTCTCCTCGCCGTCGCTCGTGAGAAAAGCGTCGGTACGAGGAACCGCACCCGTCATTGATTTCGACGACATTCTTGGTGATCCGAACTCCTCTAGGAGACCGATAAGTCCGTTGAGTCCGAATACGCCCGATCCACCGCCTGAATTCGCAAATGGTCCAGTTAAAAGCACGCCGGACCACATCGATGGGTGAGTCAGTAAACGAATTTTTCTTAACGCTCTTGTAGTGTAACAGTGTAGTTGTAACAAGTTATTATACTATAAATATACGATAGGGCAAAATTAAATCACAGATTAAGTTTTTTACAATGTAAACAAAGATTTTTTCACTTAACGTTCATCCGTGTTTCATTGTTCTCTTGTTCGACGTATCGCGGTACTTTTTAATGTAACGATAAGATTACGCGGTTTTCATGGAAACGGCCACAGGGAAAATCACAAGCGAGTGGGCTATTTCTCTGGTAGAGCTTCGTGACAACGGTCGACAGCGTGCGTGTCGCAATGCATCGTCTGAAACGGGCACCGCAAAAGAGCAATGAAAGAGTGGAGGCATATAGGAGAAAGAAAAAGAAAGCGAGAAAGAGAAAGAGAGAGAGAGGGAGAAGATGGAAGGAGAAAGGTTCCATGAGCCAGCGAGACACAATTAATAAATTGTCTACCCATACTCGTGCGCGCGGTTACAGCACCGCGCGCCGTATTTCTGCCAGAAATGGTAAATGCGGTCGTTTTGAGTCATTGCCGTTTGTAATGGCTTCTCGACAAGAAAGAGGAAACATTTACATCGCGATAGACGCATAAGGACTCTCCCTCTGTCTCCCTCATCTCGACAGGTTTTTTTTAAACCTTTTAGGACCAAGCTGACTTTAGAAAAATATCCGCATTTTATCAAAGCAGAATCGCCATATAAGAATGCAGAAACATACTAATAGTATTTTTGACAAAACATACATTAAAGATAAATAAATAAACAGCATTTCTGTGTTTATAGTATTGTTATTTTAATTGTCTCAACTCATTTTTTCAAAATTGGACTTACAACACTTAAAAAAAACAGCTTATACGTAGAGATTATTATTCATACGAAACGATCAATTTTTCTTGTTCTTCTTCTTCCTTTATTGAAATGTTTATAAAAACCCGTTACCTCGTAACCCACGCAAGGATTAGACTTGATCCGTCTGTTTGAACACTGACCGTTTACATTGAGCGGCACGATCCGCGAATGGTAGAGAAAGCAGCCTGGAAAGCGTGGGTGAGTGTAACGATCGCGTTAATACGTCGCTTGCCTTTCCATTCGAGGAAAACCAAGAGACAGGAAGAAAGAAAGGAAGGAAGGAAGGATCGTCATTGAACTCGGTGGATATTTTACGCGGCTTCGGTCAAAACCGTGAAAATAAACGGCGGCTTCGCTTCTGCGTGTCCGCAGTCAACAAAGCAACTTTACTCTCTTCCATATTCTCACTCGCTAAGGTGCATGCGTGAGAGAAGCCATCGCGAAAGTCCTCGTCGTCTTCATCGTCGTGAATATTTACAAAGAGCGAGCACGGCCTGGCTACGGCGGCGGTGGAGAGAAACGGCCGATGTTTATGGTCGAGAAGACCGACAGACGTTTGGCAGGTCTGCTTTCTCGAAGCTAAAAGAAGTTCTCCGTAGCGAACCTTTTCGAATCGCAGGCTTCGTTCGTGTCCCAACGGTTGATGTTAATTTTCTATCTCGAGTCGGTTGTTTCTTTTTTTTTCTATGCGTGAGAGTTGCGTGGGAGTAGTTGGAAATCGTCGAATGACGATCGACTACTTTTTCACCGTTTCATTGGTTAGATATATTATAACGTATGTACGTTTATTATATACTTTTCCGAAGCGTCTTCCATCGAAGCCTACGATCAAAGGAAACCAATCAGAAAGTCTGCCGGTTTTTAAGAAATTTTATCTCGTTGTACCAACATGCAACACCGTTAGCTTGGAGATTAGACTATTCAGCCTTTCTATCGTCGAAACATCGTTATCGCGAGCATCGAACTGTAACGTGACTTACGCTGATTACCTTTCATGGCTCTCTCACTATTCACCGTTACTTCCGATACGATCATTGCCTATCGTATTGTTTCTCCTTACGCTAAACCTTCCAAGTACCAATATGGTAGTCATCGAAGAAAAAGGCAAAGTCCGCTTAATTGTAGTCC
This sequence comes from Odynerus spinipes, assembly GCA_032403825.1. Lineage (NCBI taxonomy): Eukaryota > Metazoa > Arthropoda > Insecta > Hymenoptera > Vespidae > Odynerus > Odynerus spinipes. Next base: position 8,792,021 of record JAIFRP010000021.1, on the reverse strand, counting down.
AGAGCGATCGATAAGAAAACCTATCTCGTGTCTCAGTTCGTCTCGATACCTAATGCAAAATTTCGTTCAATCTTGCAGGCTATCCTGGCTAAGGCAACAGCAATTGAAACTCGCCGCGAGGAGAGACGAGAGGAATCCAAAAACGATATGGCAACAGGAGACTGGGAATCGCGTGATCGGTGAGCTTCGAAGTTATCAGAGAGGAAGATTGAGGCACGACGGATACGCCAGCGACTCCGCAGTTCTCGACGACGACGACGACACTTGGATACCAAGTTCCATCACCAATCAGGTGATTCCCGTGTAACCAAAATCTGTACCATACGCTCCTAGAGAAAAGATGTTTTTATTTCGGTATTTTTATTTCCTCATCGTCCAGACGCAATCGAAAAACGCTCCTTACACTTCGGCGCCGGCGAGTCCTTTGCTACCGCAAAGATCGAGCAGTCGTAAGTACAATGGCAGCGCTAGTAGCAGCGTTCTCGGCAGACCAAGAGCGGAAAGCATGAACGAACGACCGTTCGTCTCCGTGAAGAGAGCTTACGAGTATCGAAAGTACAGCGACGGTCAGGTGAGAACTTCGGCCCGCATTTTAGTTTTCTCTTTTTCAAGGACACGTTTATCGGTGAAATTCAGCGTGCACGTTAGCCGATTCACGAATGAAATTTCAGAGCAAAGAGTTCACGGGAACGAGCGTTAAAGCACGGTAGCACGATAGATTGCGCTTCATGCCAAATTAATATAACTATTAGGGACGTTCCGAATACTAAAAAAATTATATTCGCGAATATGCCTACGAATATCGGAACATCCCTAATACCTATAGGTTAGACAGGAATGCACAATGTTTACATGTTAGAAACGAACTAGCAAGGGCTTCTCCCCGTCGATAATGCTTTTTACATTGACACTCGTTTATAGCCACAAACGACGTAAAGAATAGACTATTACAGCTAGCTGCGATAGATAGTACGCTTTAACCTCCCTTTTTATTGCACTTACATGAAAATAAACGATGTTTCGTAATAATAATAATAATAATAAAAAAATCGCGATGATAATAATTATAATAATACTATTCAAGCTAAATACACGGTGTGATCGACGTATCTAAGCGAAATGCAAGAAAAGGGTGATAGAACACTAGTTTCCTAGCATGAAGCGCTTCGCTTGCTTTCCAGAGCCCTCCGACATCTCCCCGCGCAGCCTTTGCAGCAGCTCCACCCTTAAGCATAGGAACGCAACGTCAATCCGTTAGTACCGTAAATGTGGAGAAGCAGCAACCACCTCGTCCGGAATCAAGAAGCGACAGTTTTGCTCGTGCAGACGCCTTGCTACGCGAGATTGGACAACAACAACAATTCCTACAGCAGCAACAGCAGCAGCAGCAGCAGACGCCGAGCAACGGCGAGAGAAATATCGATCATGTGGAAAATGGTCACGAACACAGTAAAAAAGATGTCGGTACACTGACTCGCCCTTCGAGACCAGAATCCAGAAATCACGTAGCTAGTTATCAAACCTCCGCGAGAAGCTACAACAGCGTGATCGTGAGTGAAAGAAATAGCAGCAACGACAACAACGGCACTGGTCAAGTCGAAGCTGGACTCTTGGCGGTGGTCGATCAGCAGACGAGTGCATCCACTCAAGGGGACCCTCTCGTGAGCCTCATTCGATCACTGGCTGAGATTTCGCCCATACGTTCACCCTCATCCACTTCCGCGACTAACAAGATTGAAAACGATCATCCTACCGCCATTGATGCGGACTCTGCTGCAACGGTCACCAACAACGTCGCTAGCAATGCCACTAATTGTTCCCCTAACCAGTCACCAAAAGCATGGCAGAATTGTACCCAGGTTTGTCCTCCCCTCCACACACACACACACATATGTATAAGCATACGCGTGCATTCTTAACTTACACGCGAATTCGATGCTTAAAAGCTTGCTGCAGCGATGGTATAACTCGTAATTTGTTATATGTTTAAATAGGGGTTGTCTTAACACGTTGAGCGCCGTGACGGTCAATTACGATTTCGAAATCGTGTCGTTGTTTGTAATAAATGAAGGAAAAGGTATTTGCCTCTCGCTGATATCCATCCAATACCACGCACGGCACATTTTGCCATTCCGTTATTGTATCGTCTTATTTTACCTCTCCAAGCCTACTTAGAAAATGCCTTGCTTGGCCTAGTACGCATATAGTCCTCGTTAGCATTTCCCATAATAGTTAAATGTAGACACACATATGTACACTACCTATACGTGTTATAAACCGAATAATTCATTCAAAACAAATTGTAAAACTCTGAACGCGTTCTTGCTAAATTGATCTTATTACTTTTAGCCCCACAATGATTCGGCTTCATCGTGGACGGAGAGAAGCGTCAGTCCAGGAAGTACCGTCGGAGTCTCGAGGCCGCAAACACCGGCGTTTCCGGTACACCCGCGTACTCCCTACGTCAATAATGCATCGCCGACGGTGACTTTTGCTACGGATCGCGCCTACGTCATGTCGAACAACACCTACGTCAACAATAACAACAACAACAAAAACAATAATCTTAACAACGCGGAGGCGAGTGGAAACAATAACAACAATGTCGGAAACTACAGCGCCGAACGAACGATTTATATCGAAGAGCGGAGGGAAGTTCCGAAGGAGACGGGACTTCCACCCAAGAGTCCGACAACACAGCGGTAAGTGTTTTTTTTTTTTTATGAACATTTCGTTCGAATGATTCCCCACACATTTTGAGCATCTACATATATTTTTTTCAGACATAAATAAGCTCCGTCTTTTAAAATGAAGTTTATTTCTTAAAAGAGTGTATTAAATCAGAGTTTTATTTAAAATCCAATATTTGCTGTCAGAGTTAAGAATTTTGTGATACTTTTTATAAGTTAATACTTCCTCGACGTAATATAACATATATAATATATATATATTATATATATATGAACTTTTAACACCGAGTGTCGATCATATTTCAATAGTTGACGGTGATATTACCGAAGCCCAAAAGTTTCCAAGCTTTCTAATATATCTCTTAACAATTTTGTTAAGAACAAGACGCGATTGATAACAAACCGTCGCCGTCTTATTATCTCTTACAACGATTTAGCTTTAACCCTATTTTTTCATTAATAAGATGTTCGCAAAATTATTCGTCTTCGTACAAGCATATAGAATCGCAAAGGCAACGTTTAAATGAACTTTTACTATTCCATAACGACAATGATGATAATGGACGACTGATGTTCGTGATTCTAGACGCTTGAGTTTCCCGGCAAGCGGGCCGCTTAAACAAACGCATAACAAACGATGGCCGTTCACTAACCAATCGGCGTCGTTCGACTATAGGTAATATATTACGAAAGTATGTGATACGCTTGGAGATCGTTGACTCGTTGTTAGAGCGACGATCGAGCGACATCACGAGTGATAGTTCGTGTTGGTATGAGATTGTGTGCCGAGCATCAAGGTGCACTATATTTGTTTTCTTTTTAATTGTTTTGTTTTCTTTTTCTTTTACTCATACGATGTTACTAACCATACGCGAGCTTGTGAATAACTATGAATTATAACGAAAGGATACTCGACGATCGTGCCTTCATTTCCGTGAGATATCGATACGCGAAACGTGTTCGATGACTTAACTTTGGATCGTGATAATTTACGGCACACACGTGTACACGTTCCGCGTTATTGCACTTGTCGAACTAACGAGAGCTCGATATTTCCCATGTCATATGAATTCACCATAGCATTATAAGATACGTTCTACCGAATTCTCTCGTGGTCCCCTGAGAGCATCGTGTAAATCTAACGTGGCAGTGAACGTGTAAATTTCTCTTTCTCTGGTACCCTCGTGCGCGCGCGCGCGCGCCTTCTTTATTCATCTTTTAACACCACCTGCTTACACTCTCACTGTCGTCGATCCACAAATCTCTTTATCGTTGTTGAATGTACACACTTTCGACGCTCCTCCCACGAAGCTACATCGTTCTGCACGAGTTATGTGACACACCGTTGGCTTGCACGACTGCATCGTGTTTCATATGTAACGCGTCTTCTAACGATGAATCGAACATTTTCATTGCAGCAAGGACCGACCTGTTTCTCCGATAAGCGAATCGGTGATTTCCCAGTCGCAAGCTATATCGCACAGCCCGGGAACTCCAACTCACGTCGACTTCGCCCAGAGTCCCAAGGTAATTTATCATGGTAATGTACAGGGTATATGTTGAAATTCTTTTTTCGGGACGTATGGGAAAAACGTTTAGCGTAGAATTTAGTTTTCGGGACAAGAATCGAATTATAAGTTTGTTTAAAATTATAAGTTAGGAAAACGAAGAAGATTTTATGAACTTTGGACTCATTGTATTCTGCCTTCTATCAAACTTGTTTACGTATGTATTTTGTTTATAGAGCGCCACGTCTTATACATCCATCAACAGCGGTGGTCAGTCATCCCCCCAGGTTCAATATTACGGATCGAGACGTTCGAGTATCCATTCGAACAGCGAACCTCAAGAAGTAGCCGACGCCAATGTGAAATTCGTACGCGATACCAGCAGGATCTGGTACAAACCTAATATATCACGGGAACAAGGTATGCGTTTGAAAATGTCTCGCTTGTGGATTCGTTAAGACGTCGATAATCCACGAGTATTTTAAAATTTATTTATAAACAAAATGGTAACTTGTACTAGGGATGTCTAGGAAGATAAACGCGATTATTAAAATGTTCCATTTCTTTTTTTAGCGATCTCGATGTTGAAAGACGCCACACCCGGTACATTCGTGGTCAGAGACAGCAACTCTTTCCCAGGCGCTTTCGGATTAGCTTTGAAGGTAGCGACACCTCCACCCGGTGCACCTAGCAGTCCCAGGGATCCGTCGAACGAACTCGTCAGGCATTTTCTAATCGAGCCAACTTCACGCGGAGTTAGATTGAAGGGATGCGCGAACGAACCAGTTTTCAGTTCTCTGTCGGCACTGGTTTATCAACATAGCTTGATGGCGATGGCTCTACCTTGCCAACTGTTACTCCCTGAACCGGAAGCTGCAGCCAGAGCTTTAGACTCACCCGCTACCAATAGCGCTCAACAACTTCTTGCTCAGGGAGCTGGTTAGTTATAATAGTATAATAATTAAATAGTTAATATATAAATGCCAAGCAGTTGGGTAAAATGAAGCGAATCGGATCAAGTTTTGGTTGAAGGATCTTTCGTTGAAAGAATTTACACTTTTTATAGATTCTACAACACTACAGCGTTAAATAAATTTGATTTGAAATTTGATTCCATTGAAAACTTATCCGATTCGCTAATTAATCCTAATCTTCTATATCTAATTTAAATTGTTTATATTTTTTCATTTCTTATTAATAAATCCGAAAATCTTATTACAGCATGCAACGTTCTTTATCTATTTACCGTCGATATGGAATCTCTGACCGGACCTCAAGCTATCAAGAAAGCAATCACTACGTTATTCGAACAGAAACCTTTGCCGACAGCAACTATCGTTCACTTCAAGGTGTCGACTCAAGGTATAACGTTGACGGACAATGCAAGGAAACTATTCTTCCGTAGACATTATCCCACAAACAACATCAGCTATTGTGGTCTGGACACTGAAGAACGTACGTGGAATTTCACTAGCGAGGACACGGGACGACCACTCAGCGCACAGTTAGTATTCAATTTTGATGTATAGATAAATTCGAAGGAATTAATAATTATCGCTATTAACAATCCTTTTCCTTTATTTCCAGCCGTTGTTTCGGATTCGTAGCGAGAAAACCCGCTCATAAATCAGACAATCAATGCCACGTGTTCGCCGAGCTGGAACCGGAGCAACCAGCAACGGCAATCGTAAATTTCGTCAACAAGGTCATGATGGGGAACTCGATCGCTAAAGCGAACATCGTATAAACTTTATTCATTGTTCATTATCATTTACGACTCGACAGGCAAACGCAATCCGATTGCTAATGACTTCGAATCGCGAGATCAACACTATCCGATACTTTATTCTAAATGCGATTAGGAATTTGCACTTTCAATTAACGTTCAGCCGAAGGACATACAACAATCTTAGTAATCGTGGTTTTACGACGATACGAGAGTCGAAGCGGTTCTCATTTCACGTTTCGAAAACGTTAAAAACGAGTATGTATTTATAGCGATAGTGTACGACGCTATCTGTACGATCGAATCGATTAATTTGCGTCGAATATAGTGACCGTGTGCTCACTTTAGAAATAAATGAAGTACTCTCTTCAAAGATAGAGATAACAAATCGATAAAGTTAATGTGAAATGTTCGAATTTATCAAAGGTACTAATTGTAAGTATAAAAACGATTTAATCGGTTTTTACGATTACGATACCTTTCAACAAAGAACCTTCGATCTAATAAAGAATCACTATAATAACGAGATAGAACGAAAGAACGGATTTAAACGAAGAGAATAGCGATCTCCCTTTCGTTTTAGGATTCATGACGAAAGCCGAACAAAAGTCATCGTTACACTCGTCGTTATGGTATTACGATTTAACGTAGCGAATCTTATAGCGATGTAAACGAAACTTAACATGTTAACCATAAAATCGGATACGGTTTGTTTTTCGGGCTTACATGCATGTAACTACAAAAACGAGGATGAATGTATCAGTAACATGCACATCTTCGATAAGCGCCGAACGAGTTAGATTAGACGAGCGATAATTTCGATAAAGCTGGGGTTTCTCCACAAACCAACTTGATTCAATATTTACCGAGGATCTCGAAAATCGTTTACCACTTTTATCGCGTCACTGATTGTTTCGTTCGATTAAAGCGATTTTCGAATGGCTTTCTTTCTTAAAGAAAGTTTTTTTATTTCTTTAATCGACGGTAAATTCCGAACATGCGTCGGAAAATTGTAAGCTTATCGAAGTTTCGCAATGATTTGATACGTTACACGTGACTTAAATCGAAAGTTAATCGAAATCGTGCAAATATATATAATGTCGTTATACTTGGGACTCTCGAGTAATATTTAACGAAAATGTTACATCGTTACAGAGCATATATATATACACACACACTCACACGTACACAAACGCATGCGAATCCCGCATACAAATACACGTGTGTGTATGAACACACACGCATATATATACACATATATATATAAAAAAAAAATATACTATAAAGAACCTCGATAATCGTACTCCTCGATATACGAAGTGGACGATGTTATAAATAACTGTAAATAAAAAAATACCCTCGGCGCCTTAAAGACGAGAAAAATGGAGATGCGTGATCATGGTCGATTATTGAGGATCGACATAGACCGATGCGAGATGAAACGCGAAGCTTGAAAGAGCGAGAAAAACGGTAAAGTGCGGCTAAACATCACACGTATTCTTTTGGGCGATCCTCTAGGTTCTTGCCATTGTTCGACGTTCGTTCTCGCGAATGAAATCCTTCGAAGAAAAAAGAAAAACAAAAAAAATCGAGTTTCTTGAAGGAATTACTTTTCGAGAGGACGACGTAAGCAGTCAATTATTACGAACGTATAATTATTATATTAATATAAATTACAAACGATATCGTATTACGAGAGAGAGACGATTTCCAGTATTTTGCGTTACTTTATCTAATCCGTATGCGATGTAATCTTAAACTAACTTCGCATTCGCTACTTATACTTGTTCTTCTTCTTTCTCTTTCTCTTCTTCTTCTTTTTCTTCTTTTAATCGTACTAAAAGAACGGATTCAAGGATTAACGCGTCGCAAGCCGCTCCACCCCCCCCCACCCGGAATTTTCCGTTCTTCATACGTGAAAGAAGACAGAAAGGAGCGGGAACGTTTCTTCCGTTGTAAACACGTTGTTGTGCTAGTCAAAATTCGAAGTGTTTAGGTATGTTCGATGTTTCGGAATCGCAACGATAGAAAGAGAGGGGACAAATACGAATGAAATAGGGAGTCCTTTTATGGAGGAGCGTGAGACGATCGCCTTCGGTGTGTCGTATATTCTTCTTCGAGGGCGAACTGGAACGAAGAAGCCTCTTCCCTCGTTTATTGTATGTATGTACCTTTTGCGTTTACGCGATTTTTAAGCGATCGTTGCTTGTCTTCTTCTTCTTTGTATCGTTTCTTCATTCTTTCGTACGAGTCTACAATCCCAACTAACAGAGTAACTATATAATTTAACATTAGTCATTGTATAATTAAATATTATTATTTTATTATTATTATACATATTATTACCATTAATATTATATTACTACTTATTTACGCTCCATTACTCCGTACGTTCACGCAATAATTATATTGTTACATACCGCATAGGTATGATCGTATAGCTGAAACAACAATAAACCATATTCATAGAGCATATACACTTGGGTTTTTTCTGCCTTTCGTATCCTTTCGTATCGATTACTCGATTATTTAAATTTGGAACCCTGAGTCAACGTTAATATCCTTAACAAATGTTTGATAACTCTGTCTCGCACACAAGATTGCATTTCAGAATTGTTTAGCTATATTATCGATATCTCGAAAAGCATCATTTCACTTTCAGAAACCGTGATAGTGTTATTTACAATTTCACGCCTTTCTTTTTCGCTCGACTTTCATTTCTACGCTGAACACGTTAAACTTTTCTCGTCGTTGGACGATACTTGAAATCGTAAAAAAAAAAAAATAAGAATAACAAATACTTTAGTAAGCTGGTCACGTGCATGCACCAAACGTAATGAATTTCGTGAACACCTTTAACGAAAGGAAAAGCTTAATAGCGGTATCTTTTCCTGTGTCTACCGGCCGTTGCTATTGTCATCGATCAGTAACGAACTCGTCCTGCCTACCGGGTGTCCAAACTATAAATGAAAAAATAACTATTTCGATCTAGGAACAGATAAATATTTCCTGTTTTAGATTTGGGTTTACGTTGCTCGAAGCACGGCATATAATTCACGTCTATGGACACGATTTCACGAAGAATGACGTCAGCAACACGCGCGTAGCTATATAACGGCAAATTCACTGGCCCAGTACGGGAATCTCACCGTAGATAATTAAAACAACCGTGAATAGAGCAAGTCTATGTATAACTCTCACCGCGTATGTAACTTTAACTATTAGAGATCGTAGTTTTGAGCCATGATTGAATTGATGGAATAATTTAAGAAAATTAATTAATGATTGAATAAAAATTGTGTTTTAGTGTTTATCAATATTTTTAAATCTATTGGAACGCAAACCCTTAAATATCTCGATACAACAAAAAATTGATTTGCTCCACTTTTAAGATAAACGGCTCAAATATTGTTTTCTTTGGTTTATGTTGTATTCTTTTTGTTTGTTATATATTTTATATCATGTATAGTCTAAAATTAACAAAATTCTCTCTCTCTCTCTCTCTCTCTCTCTCTCTCTCTCTTTTGCTCATGATTTCTCAGATGATCCAAAGACGCAGGAGAAGAATCCCGTAAGAGGGACCGAGAGGCAGAACAGTGAAACCATAGGTAGTTTTTCCCATGCATACTGAAACCGGTCGCACAACTACTTCAGACTCGCGCTACACAGCGAAGAAGAGAGTCGAGTCAGTCATCGAGAAACTTTCGAAGCGAACGCGCGTATCCTGGCCTGATTCAGGCCCAACATGGCTTTCGGCCTCACGTCGATCCTCTGCGTTGTTCTCGCTGTTAGCACTTTCGTCGATGCCGTACCGTACTCGAACGTAAGCGCGCGAACCCGCGAGGGCGACAGCGTTGCAAACTTTGAAAAAGACGATTGGTTCACCGACATCGATACTTTAACAACTGCAAGGTTCGTGACCGCATTTTGAACGTTTGCGGATACATTTCTCAGATAAAGTTCAGTTTATATTTTTGTGCTTTTTGTAAAGTGATCAGATAAAATTGTAATTAATCTAATTTCTAACTTAATTTTTTTTAAAGGTGACTTATGCCACTTTCAAAAGAAACAGCTCTATATGTGCACATGCGTGACACCTATGTCAAAAGATTATTAGCTATTATTATTACTTATATTTATCTTGTTTCGATTCACGAAAGAGCCAAAAAATATAATAAAAGGAGTACCATAAGAGGAAGGAACAATTTTATTATCGATGGTTATAAAAAACATAGCAAAATAGTAAATCTTTATTTACATAAAATAATTCATCATTAATAACTATAAAAATTATACAATCCAACGATCATTAACTCACGAGCTTGAACAATCTCACGCATGCTACAAATTCTATAAGTTTTTCCTTCTCTATCAAAATTGTCGTAACTTTAGTCAATTTCGGTGGACGAATTAATCCGCATGGAAAAAGATCAAGGAGCGAACGAGAACTTTGTCCGTCCCACTTTGTCCACTCCAATCCGGTCGGCGATAAACGACGAAGTGGGCCGCACAGAACTATTAATTCGAACGGACAAACTTTTTTCCTTCTTTTTTTACCTGAGTCGATGTACTCGAACTCCATGTCGGACGGAAAACGTGTTAAAAGAGGAAGATGCTGCGTCAGAGTCTTTATATCGGTCCATATACGACGAACACGTTTAATTGAAAGTTTCACAAGAGACAACGAGACGTTTAGTACGTTCGTTAGCGAACGTGTCAATCGCTTTCTACGTACTTTCGTTCGATGATGGATTTTAACGCGTAACACTTTTAGCACGGATCGACTCGTTCCCTTTTTCTTTAATAGATACTAGAACTATCGACAATTAATATACATCTATTTCTACCAGACCAGTTGAAATGGTTATATAAAGAAAATAAACGTTTATTCTTATTTTAAAAATTATTATTGTATATCATTAAATATAGAATACTTAAATTTGAGTAATATTTAAATGCGAAGTTACTATTAGCGTTAAGAACATCAGTAAAACGAGCGATTTATTTATTCGATCTTTTAACCCTTTGCATTTTACAGATTTTGATTAATAATTGCCTACAAATAAATAAATCATGACAATAAGAACGACAAAGAGTGAAAACAAAAAGACACACGACGTATCAATTCGTTTCTATTTATCTCTTTCCAGCTCCGATGCAAGCACTGAAGAATTGGTACCTATCGATGAATATGAGGACGAAGACGAAGATACCGAAAGCTATAGAATCCCATCGCGAGAATCAACAACTAATGACAGTACCAGAGGATTTTCCTTGTTCAATTCCTTTGAATCTGTCTTCTCCGCGATGACGAATAGCCTGAACAATATACTGAACAATATGATAGGGACGCAATCAAAAAGTTCTACATCGCGCGGAAATAAAGTCAGTTATAGGAATCATCAGTTAATAAGAGTATTTCCGATGACGAACGAACACATTACCGATCTTCGAGAACTCAGGGACTCTGAACCGGACGATATGAGATTTTGGAACGATCCCATCGTCAATAGGTAAAATATCAATAAGGTCAATTCTACGATCGTTTGCGATTATCGTTGTAAATAAAAAGTCACTTGTATCTTTTATCAGGACAACCGACGTCGTGATTGCCCCGGAAATTATTTCGGACGTGAAGGAATATTTGAAAAGTCGCAAGATCAATTTTAAAGTGCTCATATCGGATCTTCAGGTACGTATATCATCCGATAAAATTTCTTTGTTTACTTGTATGCCGGAAATCGTAAAAATGGTCTAAGTTAAACATCGGTAAGGATTCGTTACAAAGAGAAAGAGAAGATAACGTGTGCTCCCCATTATACAAACGAGCGCAGAATCCTTCTAACGACCGGCATTTACACATGTGTACCATATAATATGACAGAAAGGAGTGCCAGTTTTCACGGACGACTTTCTTGTCAAAGGAGAGATGTCTATCCGATGTTGGCGCGATAATATAGTCTTATACTCGTTTATTTCTAATAGAGCGTAAATCATTATCACGAGACACATCCTGTCTCTCGACTTACGAGAAAATCCTTTAGCTAATTATCTAACAGTTTCTTATAGACGACTTGAAAACTGTCTTTGCCTTAGAAGACGATCAACTATCAAAACCCGAAGATGTCGAAGGAACAGCGCGCGGATCTCGTAACCACTCAAGGACACACGATGACTTGGAGACGATATCATCGATACGGTGGTACGATATCTTTTTTATTTGTGTTCAAAAGGAAACAGTATCACGAGTAAAGTTCGACGATCGAACTCGATCGGTCTGCGGATCTTTTCTTTTTTTAGAAATACTCCGATATCTCGAGTACCTTGCGTTTAGATATCCAACGATGGTGGAAATAATTACGATTGGTCACAGCTACGAAGGATTGCCGATCAAAATGGCGAAGGTATCGACTGGGCCGAAACGGGACGGCGAACCAAAACCCGCGATCTGGATTGACGCTGGTAAATTTTTATCTTTTCTTATTTTTTTTTTCTTGACGCCTAAACGTTAAATAGGGGATATGTCGAGATTATGTTAACATTAACATTGGCATTAATGAAAAGTCAATGCTAAATTATGATTATATAGAATATTACAATTTTTATATATTTTATATCATATTCTTTATTTCTATATTATTTATCTTTTTTCCTCTTGCTAGTGTGTATTGATTACAATAGAATAATAACAATAAATGTTATCTCCGTTAAAGTGTTAAGAGAATTCTAGCATAATCTGTAGTAGGATTAAAGTAGAATCGTATGCGTCGTTCGTGAGAATAAAACGACTAACATTGTTCAAGTTAAAAAAGAGTACGAGTCGGAATTGACATTATTCCACGACAGAGCGTTTATCATCATAGAACAATAGGCTTAGCGGCTAGAAATTTATACAAGAGCTAAATCGCATTATTTCCAAGAAAACTATTCTTAGCAACTTTCTACCGCAATCGCTTTACGCTTCTTATTTGAGAACTCTTGGTCGGTGTTTTATTCTTTCAAAGAATGTAACTTTTCCCGGTCCTGTTATTCGTATTCGGTGATTCGTCGTTCTCTTATTAGGTATGCACGCTCGAGAGTGGATCAGTATAGCTGTGGCAACCTACATTTTAAGTCAACTGGTCGAAAGAAATTCGTCCTATACAAAATTACTGGAGATCTCCGATTGGATGATCCTACCGGTCGCGAATCCGGACGGCTACGAGTACACTCACACGCACGATCGACTTTGGAGAAAAACCAGAAGTTACCATGGTGATCGCGAAGCCCGGTACGTACACACACACATACCTATCGAGAAAGAGAGATGAAGCAAATCTTTTTTTTATATTTAGTAGTAATTATATTTATTAACTTATTCAAATGATATAACCCTGAAAATATAGGCAGATAAAAAATAACTTTTACATCGATACATTTCATACTCTAGATTTTATAATCCTTTAAGTAAAATGTAGTTGTAATTCTCCCGAACTCCCCCTACGTACAGTGGACCCTTTGTACAACACCCTGCATATCCCCCCCCCGTGTTGTACATGTCACGCAATAAAAAACAATTGTTATCTCTCACAGGCATCGCGATACATATTATTTTACAAATATAATACATTATCGCTTTACAGATATTTATCGAGAAAGAATCTTTAACCATGATTTCTGAATTATTTTTAGATACTCACCCTCGAGCTTGTTTCATCTAATGTCGCACTACACCAAATGGTTTTGGTCGAAATGCGAAGGCGTGGATCCAAATCGAAACTTTGCGTATCAGTGGGGTGAACGTAACAATGGTGGAACGAGTTTAGATCCCTGCCACGAAACTTACGCGGGCCCGTATGCTTTTTCCGAACCGGAGACAAAAGCAGTCGCGGAGTATATTATGGCAAATAGACAGAACATACGGTAAATTTGTTGAAAAACATATTTAGACGGGAGTCTGCTGCATAAAATTACGTAATTATGCGCGTGACTTGACTATGCATATCTAATTATTTATATAGTAAGTAAGCCAATAGATGAACACAGGATCCAGTAGATGTGCGACTCGTAGATTAATCAATAATAATGAAAAAACAAGATTTTTAATCTATTATATATTACAAATTTTTTTTTATTTTATAGAAACAAACCTATGTTGTTTTATAAAAGTAACATTTTCCAAGAAATTTTGTTTTTTCATTATTATCGATTAATCTACGAGTCGTTCATTTATTGGACCCTGTCCATCTATTAGCTTGCTTACCCTATGTGTCTTTTGTAGAATGTACTTGACGTTACATTCTTACGCACAAATGTGGCTATCTCCCTGGGCTTACATACGGACGAGGCCAGCTGATTATTCGGAATTAACAAATGTAGCGAGAAAAGCAGTAAACGCTATTGCGAAGGTCCACGGCACTCATTATCAAGCTGGTCCAGCTGCTGATTTATTATATCCTACCTCAGGTATAAATTTTCGATGGAATCGACGTTGACTTTCCTAGATAATCGATCGTCTTTCTCCGTTTACGCTTTTATCGAAGATAGAAAATTCCGTAGTTCATAGAGAAAGAAACAGTTGCTAAGATAAACGATAGAAATAATTAATCGATCGCGAGAGTAGGTATCTTATCGATAAAAGATATCGAGTGGCATACATTGAATGTACGATAGTTTGCGTAACGAATCGCTAAAAATTCGAAAGTTCTAGATAAACTTTAATATTTGTGAATTAACATTTTCAGGAGCTTCGGACGATTGGGCAAAAGTAGTAGCTGGAATAAAGTACGCCTACACGGTCGAACTACGCGATCGTGGAACTTACGGTTTTCTTCTTCCGGCAACACAAATTGTACCGACTGGAAGAGAAATCTGGGCGGGAATACGAGCTATCGCTCGCCTAGTCACATGCAACACATAATATCGATCTTTTAAGTGGATCTCTTGTCTCTTCAATTTTTTGTCATGTTGATTCGTGAGAAGTTTGTTTCATTTTCTAATATAAAACAAAAAAACAGTGATTTTAGATTCTAGAATCGATAGGTAAACGGAATTAATAACTATTGACTTTTTGTTCATTACTTATGGTATGGTCGAACCGCCACTCTTAAACTACTCAGGTTTTACATCTTCGCTACCGCAATTATTTTCAACAATATTATAGTTTATAGCAATCACAGAATAATGTTAGGGTAAAATGAAATGTAATAATTATACAGGACACGCCTGTTTTTTTGTACAGATACGATGTTATTGTTCATTCGTGTTACTTATAAATTTATCATTTATTATTTATTATTTAGTATAGTTATGTTTTTCCGCGCGAGGGATAAATTATTTATTTGTTAAATGACTTAAGAGATATATTTATTGTATGTAAACAAAAATAAACTAAACAAATATTTAAATACATGGTTTAAATGATGTCAAATTATTTACACAGCTAGTGAAAAACTTCATAAGTATACTCTTTAACTTTTACAACGGTGATTTTTATTTAAAATCGATTTTTTTTAAATTAAGGGTGATAGAGACAAATGACTTTCAGATTCGTTTTTAGCGCTAGAAAATCTATAAGAATCATCTAGTAGTTGTAGAAAAAGCAAACCTAAATGCTAAAATTTGTTGAACAATGTTATTTGTATTTGTATCAAACGTTTCCAAACAAAATTTCGGTATTATTATTTTAGTTACGCAACATGGCCACCACAATCGTACGGGTCAATGTGCGACTCGCTGAAAGATCGTAGATCGTACAATCGTGCTTGTACTTCACAAAACCAAGTATCGGTACTTATGACAAATATCAATCTTTCCCAATTTACTTTCGTTATCGTACCAAACCTAAGTTTAATGATATATTCTTATCTAATATCACCTGTGGGTCCATATATAAATGGAGAAATTTATGTGTTACTTTTAGTCTTTGTTAAGCACTTATCCTAATAATGTTGATGAAATACGTTCTCGCCATCATCCTGGTGGTTCAGGGTAAGCATTGCAATGAAACTTAGTCTTATAAACTTTTTTTTGTTATGATGCAAAAACATTTGTTAACTGTTGGTTTGTCATATGCATTTTATCAATAAAAAATATTTGTATAAAAAAATAAAAACCGACTTCGAACATGGAGTGGAAGAAAGCACTGAAAAGTATAAAATAATTTTTGTTTGCAAATTAAAATGATGCTAAAAAATTGCAACTTTTTCGAAGGCGGCACAAAATTAACAGTACATTCTGCTTAAGAGGTATCTGGCTGGTTCGGATTTCAGATTTCAGAGTGAATGCACTCATTCTTATGTCGTGGAAATAAGCATGCAAGGACATTTTGTGCCGCCTTCGAAAAAGTTGCAATGTTTTTAGTATCATTTTAATTTATAAACAAAAATTATTTTATACTTTTCAGCGCTTTCTTCCACTCCATGTTCGAAGTCGGTTTTTATTTTTTTGTAAAAATATTTTTTATTTCATTCTTTTTAGTGTATTACTACTTGTAAGGTATAATTTAGATATATTAGATATAATTTAATTTTTATAATAACATCCGCGAAGAGATTTAGAAGGTTTGATTCGAATAAGTGGACCCGTTGCTTAGTTACGGCCGGATAAACAAATAATTATTCGATAACTGATACTTATTCATAACTGTCACTTATATGTAGGTTAACATTCGCGAAGAGATTGCCCGTTGCTTAGTTACGGCTGAATAAACAATTTGTACCATGTTCCACCTTGCACTAATTTTGTAATAACGTTGTTAATAATTGAGCTACCAAAAAATTGTTTAAGAATGAAATCAATCGGAGACCCATGCGTACAAGATGGGAAAGGTTTCAATTGAATTGGTTCATCCGTCTAGGAGTAGTGTCCGGTCATACAAAAAATTGATAATTTTACAATAACTTTGCAAATAATAAAGATATCGAAAAATGTATTCAGAAAGGGACCAATAGGAAACTAAAAACTATCAGATTAAACAAATTTCATCTCGATCGGTCCATCCGTCTAGGAGTAGTGCCCGGACATACAAAAAAAAGCGACATAGTCCACTTACGAATTGAGTAACCTCTGTCTTTTCGAAGTCGGTTAAAAATCGAAAGTATCAAACAAACTTTTCATGTAACAATCATCATCAAAAATTAGCTATACCTTCAAATATCTTTTTTCTTAAAATCATTCGTGACCATCCAATATGATGGTTCATACAATGAGACCCACGAAAACATTGGAAACTTTTCGTATCACTTGAAGTCGAGTAACGTGCCAGTTAACGTATTAAATCGGTACATTTTTTTCATCTTACCTGACCAAGATTTGACATTTTATATATCATAAAATTCAAATTGAACAGAGTTCGTTGTTACCAACTGCCGGTTAACAGATGATGATTGCCGTCTTATCATATCTAAACTGAAATCGCGTTTATCACTTTTTAGGCACGACCGTCGAAACTGTTTTATTAACACATTCGCGATCGGTAACATAGTCCTACGTCATTTTAAAATTGGCGCTACTGGTAGTCATATTTTGATATTTATAAGTTTATAAAGTGTTACACTGCCAAAGATTACCAAAGATTGTATTATCTATAGACCTCTAACCAGGTCTAAGATTTATTTTATAAAAAAAAAGATTTTGCATGATTTTTCATAATTATCTTTGTCATGATTTTTCAAGCGGATTTTGCATTCTAACTTTAAAAGTATCATATTTATTTGGTTACCTGCCTTTCGGAATCTTGATCCGATCCCGAGCAAAACTCTTGCACCCCCCACTAAATAACAAAAGCACTAACGATCTCTCGAATTTTAGCATGTTGGGCCTTCAACACAGAACGTGAATTAAGCCCACGTATCACTGCTGGAAAGGACGCTCAACCAGGCCAGTTCCCGTACCAGGTCTCTATTCGTTGGGGTATTCGGCCACTGATCGCCTACAGGCATGTTTGCGGTGGATCGATCATAAGTGAGAGATTCGTTCTCACAGCTGGACATTGCGTTTTAAAGATAGGATCCTTCAAGGTTGCTGCTGGCAAGCACCATATCGTTAAAGTAGAGGACACCGAACAAGTCATCGACGTTATTAAAACCTTTGTTCACGAAGGCTACAAAGGGTAAAAACTCATATTCTTAGGCATATAGAACATATCTTTCATTTTTTATTCTGTATTAATCTTTCGTACTTATTCCACAGAGGAGTCGCTCAACATGACATCGCTCTGATGAAACTGAAAACACCTCTAAACTTCAACGCCAGAGTTTCACCCGTTCAGTTACCTGTTCAAGGTCAAGTACAAACTGGACAAGCTATTCTTACCGGGTGGGGTTCAATCTCGACGAAAGTCATACCGGTACTCCCAACGACCCTTCAAACTGCTACGGTACCTCTTATAGAGAATGACGCTTGCTTGGCCAAGCTCTTATCCGTGAAAGGCCTTTTCGGAAAGAAGCCTCAACTCTATCCGACTCAGATCTGTTCCGCAGCTGGAGACGATAACAATCTCTCGGCATGCTCTGTAAGTTTTAAATCATTTATTTTTATTATTTATTTGTCGAGTTCGATAAATAGTAATTTTTTCATAAATAGGTTTTTATTAATTTGCTAATTAATCGATACAATTCCAGGGTGACTCCGGTGGCCCATTGGTACAATATGAAAACGCCAAACCTACTCAAGTTGGTATCGTTTCATGGGGAACTATGCCTTGTGGACACGGCATGCCTTCAGTTTACACTCGCGTTGCTTCTTACATTGATTGGATCGAAAAGAAGACGAATGCTTAAGATTTCGAAGCATAATTAATAGGACTTTGTGCGAGAACGTACAATGCTCCTGAGTAAGGACGATATAGTGAACTATATTATTTACTATTAACTATAACAAAAATGATTGACGCTCGACATTTACCTACTTAATTTGGTTTATCTTACGTATAATTTACACTTGACTCAACTAACAAGAAAGGAAAATAAACGATAAGAAATAATAAAGAATGTTGTAATTTATATTGCCATCCCGTTGTACTATAATTTGTCTAGCTTACATTTACTATGTAAATTCTGTCTGATACTAAATGAAATCTATCATTATCATTATATAATAAATTTTATTTATAATATACTACCATAGATTTAACAAACAGTAACGGATACGCATAACTAGGATTCCATTTATCCTATGTATCAATATAAGAGTACTAGTCAATGAGACAAAATGTTTTTAGTAAAGCACATTCACCCAAAATGAGAACTTGGAAAACAGGAAGCATATTACTTAAAGATAACTGACGGTAAATAAACAATGCACGAAGGTAGTAATCGAGCCGAATGCAACAGCATTTTAACAAATCAAGATTAAACAACAAAAGTTCCTTGAATTCTCATCAAATCGCACTCCTCGATATCGCTTTCTTTTTTTCTCTTTAATATCTTACTTCCACGTAGAAGATAATATATCAGTCAATCATAATGGAATAGATCCGATAACAAAGGCGATTATTCGCGCGAGTATTTCAGCGTATCTATTGAAACGATCAATCATTTTGCGTTTGTAAATCAATCGAAATCTGTACGATTTTTTAAATGCCGCATCATCATCATTCAATGATTTTTTTCTTTGTTACGATGTTTACATGCCTTTCCCTTAAAGAATCATTAAATTCGTAAAAATCAATAAAGATTTATGTTTTTTCTTCATTCTTATTACATATTCATACTTCATTTTGTTTAAATTAACATTTTATGTTTAAATTAACACTCGTTTTATTTAAATATTTCACCTACATTTAGCTAAACGAAAAGTATGCCTAAAGGATCAAAGTATAATATTTACAATTAATAGAATTATTATTTTATTATTTTAAGTTCTTTAAATAACATTTAATATTGTATAATAAATGACACTAAATTATTTATAAATTATTTTGTATTTAATTTAAAAAAAATATGCATACATTACATAATGTTTTAATATTGTTTATTAAATAATGTTATTAATAAATAATATTATAATTAACTTAATACGTTTACGTCCATTGTTGCAACGTCCAATTAAGCCAAGAAGATAACTTGCAAGCTAAACGGCGACAATCAAACAATCAAAAATCGAATTCTCAAAGGAGATTCATCAATCACAATGAAACAAAAGTACCTTGTAATGTAGTAAAATCTTATCTATAGCGATCTTTTTATTCTATGTAATCATCGATATCTCGCTACCGACGCATTTGAGGGCAGGCTATAAAAGGAAAAAGAAAATCGAAATGCACATCAAACCTCAAGATGAAACTCATCGTCTTCGCAACACTTGTCGTGGCGGCTCTCGCCGGTGAGTATATGTGTACAAACATACATAAGAAAAAAGTATATTGAAAAAAAGACATTAAAACAAATGTATAAGAAAAAAGAAGACAAAATTAAATTATTTTATGTCTGATTATTCGCGTTCCAATAGTTAACAAAAATTTGAATAAAAAAACACTAACTACGGATCGTATACACACCATTACACTATACACACTATAGTATTTACTACTGGTAAATTACTATCTGGTAATAATTATTGTGTGAATATTTTCAGATATACTTACGTTAACGTATGGTTTTCAGAACAACCCTATGCAGGCTTCAACTTACCCTTATTCTCCCCGCGTATCGTCGGTGGAGTAGAAGCAAATAAAGGGGCTTTTCCTTACATAGTTTCCTTGCAATGGGGTCCAAGCACTTACAGCCTTCAGCACTTTTGTGGTGGGTCGCTCGTGAGCAGCCAATGGGTTCTTACCGCCGGTCATTGCATTCTGGCCGTCCCGAGTTATGGAATATTTCTGGTAAAGGCTGGAAAACATAATATTCGTATAACCGAGAGCGACGAACAAACAGCGGAAGTGGCCAAGTCCTTCATTCACGAAGACTACGTCGGGTTAGTTTCTTTTCTGCTCTTCATAAAATACTTACATCGGATGAAACAAATTCCTAACTGATCTAAAATTCCTCATATATTTCAGTGGAGTCGCACCCTACGATATAGCACTGATCAAACTCAAAACGCCTTTCAAGTTCACCAAAACAGTTTCCGCCATCAGTTTACCATCTGCAGGATCTATACCATCCGGTAAAGTGGTTCTGAGTGGTTGGGGATCCGTTTCACAATCCTCTATCTCGCAAATGCCTGATACGCTGCAAACCGTTCAACTTCCTGTCGTTGATATCAATACTTGCCGAAATGCCTTGGAATCGATAATCGGACAGACGCCTCTACACGAGACTAACGTTTGCACCGGGCCCTTGACTGGCGGAGTCTCTGCTTGCAGTGTAAGAACATGTTTTAAACGAACATATAAGTGTCCGAAAAGGTCGGGACTAAACTTATACCACATGTTAATGACGTCAAGTAAAGCAATTTCGAATATAAGTTAACGTGAATTTTTGTGGGCTACTTAACCTCATTAACACATTGTATATATTTTATATTGACTTTCTTGGACACCCTATATAATTGCTCATTTGCTGCATCAATGAAGGCTCTGAATCGTTATAATTTTGTAATAACGTCCTATCAAAATGCCAGAATAATGTAACATCATATTGTAATGATTACAAGAATTCATTGCTTTTCATTGAAGCAATTCAAATGTTGCAATTTAAAATACAGTGATAACGAGTACTCGAGTCACATGATTTAACGAGATATTCTATCTTGAATTTCAGGGTGATTCCGGCGGTCCTCTTGCCGTTACCAACAGTAAGAGCAATCCCGTAGTGATCGGTGTCGTTTCTTGGGGTATTATACCATGCGGTACTCGAGGCGCACCATCTGTCTACACCAGAGTGTCCGCCTATAACGACTGGATTACAAAGATTATAGCTGCTAATTAATTTTTACAGCCTAGATGTGATACGACTAATTGGATTACTGATTTGAACAATTTTGTTAATGATTCGTATAATAATTGGTTATTAAACGATTTGTAAATTACAACATTTATAATCGTGTTGTGGTATTGTATGATATTGTAGGCATAGATGCATAATACTTGTGTGTGTATATATATTATATGTATATCTACACACACGCACAAGTAGGAAGAGACCGAGGACAGGGTAGAGGAAGAGACGATCGTGAGCGCGCGGTAGGGGCTGGGGTGGTGAAAGAATATGTAATGTTTATTTTCATTAAAGAAACAAATTATAAATAAACGAAATGTTATCATTTTATATAAACCATCCATATAATTTCTTATTACTGTGGAAGTTAAGATATTAAAGAATATGATAATATGAATATCATATTCTTAGAGAATATATTCATAAAGAATATGCATATGAGAAATTATGAATAATTGTACAATAATTAGGCACAATAAACACTAGCATGTATGAATAGTATGTATTTTCATGTTTAATAAGGTTCGCAAATTATGGAGATTTTTTTTTTTTTT
>JAIFRP010000021.1:8726794-8750432 GCA_032403825.1 Odynerus spinipes | reverse complement strand
TCGAGTTTTGTCAAAATTTTGTTTTTTTCTTACTTATCCTACGGACTTATTGAATGACCTGTTATACTACGGGTTGGCTATCAGACGTCACTCTGATTCCGTGAAAAATATGAAGAACGCTATCTGGGCAACGTTCTTTCACTACAGTTCGACGGACGAGAATCCACAGCACAAAAAATGCCCGAGCGGCGCGGACTCCTGGTGCGAATGGCAAAGAGCTGCAGTTGCTAATGCATTGGATTCATTCAAACACACGTATAGTGCTCTTCCCAAGGATGTTTTGGATGCGATCGAGCCTATCTACGAAGATCTGAGCAAAGATACCCTCCTGGAGCGATGTGTCGGAGGCTTCACGCAGAACAATAATGAGAGTTTGAACCAACTTATTTGGAAAATCTCACCGAAGCACTTGAGTGGAACCTCTGTCATCGTTGAAATTGCAGCTTATGTGGCAGCCAGTGTCTTCAATGAAGGTTCGTTTGCTTTACTAACCTTCATGCAAGACATGGAGATCAGTAGTGGATCAAGCGCTCATGACTGGGCGCGATCAACTGACTCCATACGCATAAGCCGAGCGGAGCAGGAAGCTGCAAGACAAACCAAAGAAGGCAGGATTCGTCGTAGGCAGGAGCAAAAAGATGCATTAGACATCATGGATGATAGCAACATCCTCTATGGACCTGGCATTGATGACTCAGTGTGAGGTATGTCGATAAAAATCGCTTATCACGCGCTTATCGCGTTTTACACTGGATTTCTTTGCGTTCAAAACTTTAAAGCGTTTTTCCCACAACTCACGTTTTCAAAGTCGGTGCCCCTCATAATTTCAAAACTACTGCACCGATCCTTTTGAAATTTTAAACACTATTTCTGTACATAATTTACGAGGTAACGCTGGAGAGTTTTTTTTTTTGTTAATAATTTTCATTCAGCAATAACAAATTAGCCGATTTTTTCCCCAAAAATTGTGTTTTTCCCTTCAAAGTGTTCGAAAAAATTTAAAAATTGGAATTTCGAAAAACCCTCCCAGCGTTACCTGGGGAAAACTATTATCTAACGAATGAACTTTGATTTTTTGATTTCAGATGATCCAGCACCGAGTTGTGAGGAGCACCGTAATTCTACTTTTTTTCGAGACACGTCAGAACAATTGCTGCCATTGCCGTATTTTTTAATATTTCTTCATAAAAATTTGATAAGACATTCTTCGAATGTCATACTTGAATGTACCATTGGTTGGGCGAAGAGATTATAACTGTGTCGTCAGAAAAAAAATCACAAAAACATGACTTTTTTCGTATGATTTGACCATACCCCCCCCCCTTAAGGCCTTTTTTTAAAATCAAAAAACGATAAGGCCCCCCAAATTTAATCTAGTTTAATAATTCTCAATCACTTTCTCTTTCATATGAACTGGCGAGGCTGAGGAACGTACGGCGCAAATCGAGAGACGTCGTGCACAGCCTACTTTGACGAGAGATGGACCCGCCATTTTGGACTGTTTTTTCAATAAAAAAATTATAATATACTCTCCATTAATGGACGAATAAAAAACATTAAAACCCATTTCCAAAAGTATTTACTTTATATCCGAAAAAAATTACTGAAGTTCATGCATTTTTCGGGCAAAAGAACGGTAACCTCCCCTTAAAAGAACGGCAGTGTCAAAACTGGTTTGCCAAATTTCGTTCTGGTGATTTTTCACTCAAAGATGAAAAACGCTCTGGTCGTCCAGTTGAAGTTGATGACGACCTAATCAAAGCAATAATCGATTCGGATCGTCACAGTACTACACGTGAGATTGCAGAAAAGCTTCATGTATCACATACATGTATTGAAAATCACTTAAAACAACTTGGCTATGTTCAAAAACTCGATACATGGGTTCCTCACGAACTGAAAGAAACGCATTTAACGCAACGCATTAACAGCTGCGATTTGCTAAAGAAACGTAATGAAAATGATCCATTTTTAAAACGACTGATAACTGGCGATGAAAAATGGGTTATTTACAACAATATCAAGCGGAAAAGATCGTGGAGCAGGCTAGGTGAACCAAGTCAAACCACATCAAAAGCTGATATTCATCAAAAGAAGGTTTTGTTATCCGTTTGGTGGGATTACAAAGGAATTGTCTACTTTGAACTCTTACCACCCAACCTAACGATCAATTCTGATGTCTACATTGAACAACTAACGAAATTAAACAATGCAGTTAAAGAAAAGCGGCCCGAATTGACAAATCGAAAAAATATTGTATTCCATCATGACAATGCAAGGCCACACACATCTTTGGCCACTCGCCAAAAATTATTGGAGCTTGGTTGGGATGTTTTGCCACATCCACCATACAGTCCTGACCTTGCACCATCTGATTACTTTTTGTTTCGATCTTTACAAAACTCCTTGAATGGTAAAAAATTCAATAATGATGATGATGTCAAATCGTACCTGATTCAAGTTTTATGAACGTGGGATTATGATGCTGCCTGAAAGATGGCAAAAGGTCATTGATCAAAATGGGCAATACATTACAGAATAAAGTTATTTAGTTCCATGAAAAAATTGTCTTTGATTTTCTAATAAAAATCCGCAATTACTTAGTTGCCAACCCAATATAACATGTGGATATTTCTAGTACTAAAATCTATACATGTATAGATCTCTGAGCAAATCTCGACAGTAGAGGTCTGAAACTCACAGTGTGCGCATCAAGTAAAAATTTTTAAACATGGATCGCAAAGGAAAGAAGCGTCATACTCGAAGTCCAGGACAGCCTTCTTATAAACGAAAATTTAGAGGGAATAAACACACTGCTGAAAATGATACTCAATTTGTCAGTACTTCAGCTGAAAAAATTAAAGATCAAAGTGATTTTGACGTAGCCTACAGTGACAGCAACACGTACGTTTTATTGTGTTTTAGGTTAGTGTTCACGGCATTACAATCTGTACTAAAATGCAAACTGTGCAATAGTGATGTAACTTTTTTGAACAAATCAGTGCAAGGCTTAGGATTCAAGTTATGTGTAAAGTGCCCTTGTCAAGAATTTTTAATAGGTTCTTGTCCAATGATAAAAGTGAACAGACGCTTGGCTTTTGTTATGCGGCTACTTAGCGTTGGGTTAGCTGGCATAAATATATTTTGCTCGATGATGGATTTAGGTAAAGGCTTCAGTAATAATGGATATTACGGCATTATCGAGCAAATACACATTGCTGTAAAATTCGTTCTTAACATCGTTTTCAAAAAAGCAGTGAAAGAAGAGAAAGAAAAAAATGCGGCGAAAGGCTATCCAGAAGATGAGATCACAGTGTCAGGAGACAGATCCTGGGCAAAGCGTGGTTTTACGTCACTGTTGGGCATTGTTTCATTAATTAGAAAATTTTCAAACAAAATTATAGATGTAATTGTAAAATCCAAAGTATGTAAAGCGTGTCAACAGTGGGTTGGAAAAGAAGAAACTGATGAGTATTTGGAATGGTATGAGGATCATTCGGAAAACTGCACCACAAATCACGAGGGAAGTTTGGGAAAAATGGAAGTGGATGGAGTTATAGAAATGTTTCGACAATCTATGGAATGGTATGGTGTCAAATACAGAAAGTATATAGGCGATGGAGATTCAAAGACCTTCAAAAATGAATTGGACGCTGATGTCTACGACGCAATCCTGTGGTTGAAAAAGAGTGTTTTGCATGTGAAAAAACGTATGTATAGACGTGTAAACGAAGCGAAAAAAATACTTACACAATTATCTAAAGCCAAAAAAGCGGCTGAAAAGAAAGAAGCTAAAGAAAACAAAAAGTTGAAAAAGAAGCAAATATCAGAAAAGGGAAAATTTCAAGCGAAAAAGCGTCGATCGAAAAGATTTATTGGCAAGCAAAGTTAAAAAAGTAAAGACGCTTGCACTAACAAATGCATTTATGGTCAAGCTAAGTAAATACTACGGATTGGCAATCATAAAAAATCCCGATTCGATTGAGGATATGAGAAAAGCAGTGTGGGCCACTTACTATCACTATTGTTCGACTGACGAAAAACCTCAACACTTCTATTGTCCAGAGGGATCTTCTTCGTGGTGTGAATATCAAAAATTGAAGGTTGAAAACCAAGAAAATAATTACGTACACCCTCCCGCTTTTGATGAAGATACCACAAACATCTTAAAGCCACAGATCTTTCATCCGACGACCTCTTGGAAAGATGTTTAGGCAAAAACATGCAAAACAATAACGAGTCTTTCAACCATTGTGTGCGGAACTTGGCCCCCAAGCACTTTTTCTTTTTCTATGTTTTAAAATACATATAAGTGCTCGCCACGCCGTATAACTGCCTCCTCGCTACGCATCGAGGATTAAAAGATAAGTCGCGGTCACGGGACTTTTTCCCCCAAACAAACGTATCTGAATTTTTCCAGCAATACCTTGTTAATTTAATGGAAAATAGCTGCGACGAAAAGAATAATTCCTTTTAATAACAAATTAGAATAAAACCATAAAGAAAACAGAAACGCGTATGCCTGTGGAAGTATCGATCAAGCCACTTTAATGAGCACGTTTATACTGCTATTACTCTGTCACCGTAGATTCGCCCAATTACAAAACAGACCGCCCGCGGTTGGCACGCACAGTCCGCGTACGTTAGACTATATCGTTCGCTACCAATGTAACTTGAATATTGAAAACAAAATTCCCTCTCTCTTGTTTTCGAATCCGTACAATACGAAATATCGATCATGAATATATAAAAGATTTCACCTTGTTGTAAAATCCAAAATATAAATTATAAAAATATAATGAAAGATCTCGCTTTATTGAATTAATTATGACTGCTACTTGCAGTAGGCACATCCTGCCGTTCGGGAGTTCACACTCTTTTTCTTTTCCAGACGGCACTTCGCTTCGCTCGTATCCCTGCTCATTCACATATAGTCACTAAATGAATTAATATATGTACATAACACATATATTTTACAATAATAAAGAAACGCGAAGCGAAGGTATATTCGCGACATTCTTCTCCGATTTTAATCCAATCATTATGCAACAGCTCAATTACATCGCTTCGTGGTGTGACAGGAAAGTCAGGAAAATTTCCTCAACGTCGTTAAAGAATTCGACTGCTCGGAAATCTTAATTTTAGTTATTAAAGTACCACCTCGCAAGGAAATTGCAATCGATAAAACAGCGGCGAGATGCGAAAAATAAGGAACAAGCTCGACCACCTATTCAAAATTCCCTCGCTACGATCTTCAGCGTTACGTCGACAAAGGGCCAATAAGCGGCGAAGGATCTGCGCGTCGATCACGGATCGAATATCCCCACTCCGCCTTACATGCGTAGACGAAGAATTTCGTCACTCTGTCCTAGTCAGTCATTCAGTAAACATATTTTACTCTATCCTAGCCTTCGAGGCGTACACATACTTTATTCTCTGTCTCAGTTAACCGCAAATCGACAATATCTTTCTTTGTAACATTTGTACCGAGCGTTCGAAAAGATTATACCAAAAGTTTATATAAATTATACAGTACCACATTGTCAAGTGTTCAGAGTCGATCTTCGACCAGTCGAATTCGAATCCAATCACGTAAGTCATTAAATTTATATCTTACCTGAAGCTTATATCTTAAACTTCTTTATTCTATTTCTCCCGTAAACTATATTATCCTTTCTCCGGATCATCCGACTGTACCCTCCCCGTAGTCGTCTCTTGCCCGTTTGTCGATTTGTCGTAAAATCGACTGGCGCTCAACAAATTATATTATCCTTGATTTATTAAATTCATAATTATTTCTTATGAGCCCTGACAGCCCTTGACCCAAGCCGCGTCAGGTGAAGGCTTAAATAACATTGTAATTGTCGATTCGTTATTTCGTCCGTCTGTCGTCGAAGTAAGCGAATTCGTTCGATCGCTACTTATTCAAAATAGTCTTCAATAATTAACGCCAAAATAAGCCTGTCTCAGTGGAAAATTGTTCATGGCTTTTAGATATATTTCTACTCACTCGTATTGTTACTTCGAATGATTGTCGGGACGATGGCTTCGTCAATCCGAACGGCAGAGATCATGGATATCCTAGTGATAATTTGAAGGTTCTTATCTTTTAACACTTTGACGCCGGGACACGTAAAAATACGTTTTTCTTTACATACCATCGATTCAGAGTACGAACACAAGTATAGGTTAAAAATTAACTAAATATCGTCTTACTTAAGTTTTCGCCTGCGTTTTTACTCTGTTAGCCAGCATAAATGTCTGATGTCAAAGTGTTAAGATACAGTTGTCAAAGTACGTAAAGAGAGCTATACACACTATCCACACTTGCATACTAACACACACATGCTCATATACCTAACGCACGTAGGTGCTTTTTCGTGGTTCAATCGGGTGCTGTTCACCCCAAGTACGCACACTCCGTGAAGCAACCTATCGCTCTTTTCGATTTCTTCGTGTTGCAATACGTTGCAATACGCTTCAATGCTCTTCCAGATGTACTTTTCAGTTTTCGTGTTGATCTGCTCCTCCGTCTTACTGATCCGATTTCCCCTTTCGAGCCACTCCAGCGGCGATGCTACTTCTGGACTGCCCAGGTGCATCATTTGTTGCAGTCTCTGGCCATAGAAGCAAGGCTCAGTAGCCTTCTCGAGAACCTTGTCGTTGAACGGCTTAGGACGGAGGGAGGTTCGCGTGCCTCCCTTCCGAAGTACCAAATTATTCATGTTATTCTTTTCTATTGCAGGTCTCTAGTCTTTCTTCTTCCCTATCCTTTTTTCACACTCCATTCCTTTGTGATCTGACCCATGTAAGACGAGTGTCAAGGGATGATAATCTGAGCAGGCCCCATCCCGGTTTCCCGTAAAGCGTGGTTCTGACCTGGTGTGGTTAATACTGCATCATCGCCGTTCTACGGCGGAACTGCTCATTCTGCACGCCTGTAGAAGCTACTAGATTATTTTGAATCCAGTTCGTTTAACGATGATTTCTTCGGCTAGATTGTAGATGGCATGTGTAGCATATGCCTACAAAAGCGAGGACGCAAAAGCGTTTCACCTCAGGACGAAGGTTTACACGCTAAATTTCCGGATGCAACCGGTAACAAGCTCGGTTTATCGGCCACCCAGCACCAGGCTATTCAGCATCTCAGGTCGGGGGTGGATGTACTCCATCTTCACCTGACCCATCTCGATGGGTGGTCACCCGCAAGCATCTGTAGCTCAGTTCAGCTCCTAGCTGGAAAGTCGATTTCCAAGTCTAGAAGTTGGGAGGGTTCTAGTCGTAGGTCGTCGCTAGTGGCTCGAAGAGTACTACGGTCTTCACGTTCTCGAGATTGGCTTATCCTTCGTACCTCCAGGTTAGAGGATCTTGTTGGGACATCTCTGGAAAATTATGTTAACTGCAAGACACTCGGAGGAGATATCAAGTTTTGTGAGTCTAGTGCACGAAGACTAGGATTTAAAGTTGCCATTTAGTGTAATGGATGCAAAATTAGAAGTGTAAATTCATGTTCTGTTATAAACAATCATGCATATTAGATAAAGGATTGTAAAGTGCGTCGTACAGTTTTGTCTGAACCGTCTTGAGACAAGTATCTATTGTATTGATCATAAACTTGAACATAAATTTAAAATGGCTGTAATAAATATAGCAATTATAAATATGTTAAGTGTAACTTTTCAAATTACTACCATTATAATAACTCCTGTAAATCAACGTGAAGTAGAAGTGCATGATACAATAGTTGAATGAATCAGAAGTGCTATGGACAATGAATTTGAAATAGACTACCATTGAGGCCTTGGTTTTGATAATTTGACTTATTTCTAAAATCAGAATTTATCTAAAGAGCTTTTCGAAAACAAAATTAACGGAGAAAGTTTCTTTTGTAATTTTAGGTAGCGTTAAAGGGAGAGAAAATAATTTTGGGGGAGTTCTAGAAGTATTTCTGAAAAAGAAAAGATTAGAATAGAATATAAAGAAAGTCAAGAGCAAGGAATATAGAAAAATGGAAGTTGCCACCGCGTTAGCTTATAACAACAAAGAGTAGATATATGGTAAAGGTTTGCTCAACAATGTACTCAAAGAATATCAACATATGAGACCAACGGCGCATGCCTCGTGTTACCTCCTTTCAGAGATGGCAGAAAAAAGAGTAAATGCAGCAGTCACAATGATCATTGCAAACTTTAAAGGCAAAGGATACAGTGTGACATGAGGCATAAGAGATTATCGGATACCAGACAAATGATTGGAAAAACTTATATGAACATATAACGACGGTATGCATGCACAAATAATACGTTTTGGCCATTAAATACAAGGTTTGCTCCAACAGAAAGTTCACAAAAGTTCAGAACGTGATTCAGAACTGCTTAGAATCCATGTGCGAACTTATAGTTCTAAAATTGAATTGACTAGTGTTGGAACGATTTATAACCGGCTGAGAATTTTGTTTGTTTATCCTAACTTATAAAATCACAAAATATAAATACAATACTACATAAGGAATTGAAAATAAGCCACTGGCTTTTGAACAGTTTTCCATCAAGTATAAGCGCGTCTTCCTCTAAATCGATTTCCGTATCGTTATTTGTTTCAATCTTTTTGTCGCATTTCAACTATTTTTCGAATCGCTTTGTTACGTTTAATTTCCCCTCTGAATCTTTTGTCGCGTTTTTTTGTTTTTTCATCGTAATAGCCACCGACATTTTACAATCCTCCTTTGTTCGTCGTTTCTAGAACATAGCCTTTGTTTCAACGCGCTAAGGCGGAAGGACGAAAGAAAAGCGCCTTACCAAATATACTATAATAAAAGCGATTGGACTAAGAGTCAACGGTTTTTTGCGTCACTTAAATTTTCATCCCAAAGAAAGCCCAGGCACTTACACCGCTCGTATATATTAAGTCGTAACATAAATAGTTCAGTTCTATTTAATAATTCCGATATGTATCAACAAGTTAAAGAATTACGTTGAATTAATTATATAATATCCATTATTACTTATGGCAATTTCCCGCTTTAAAGACAATTGTTTAATATCATCCGAATAGATTGTTTAGCCTTAGAATATATTTCTTTTTTTATAACCGAACTTATTTATATTACAACCAAAAAAAGTTACAATATACAAAATACGAAATATATAATATATATATTTATATACGTATTGTTGCGGATCGACGGGGCGTTACAATATATACAAAAACGATATATATATATATAAATACAATATACAAAAGATATGCGAAACCGGACTTACCGAGCAGAATGGCGGGATTTATCGACGCACCATCATCTATTTGCTACTCTGGCTCCTCGCCGTCGTCGATCTAGGTTTTGTCGGCTCTTCACTTGCTTGGACATGACTTTTTAATGCAACTTTTACTTTTCTATCTTGAGTTAGCGTGATACTAAAAGACAATGAGCAAGCAATAGGTACGAGACGAACACAACCGCACACGACAACGTCTCCTTTGTAAAAGAGCGGGTTTCTTACCGGCACGTGCCGCCGAAAGCGGTCTCGGCCCAACATCGGCAGGGCCGTACGCTCGCGCCGCAGGACCCTGTGTAATTTAAATTTTTCATTTCTTTATTAATTGTAATATTATTGGGCAATGCTTACACGCTTGCACGCAATTCGCTGCTTAGTTCATTGACTCGGGCGATTGTGAGCGTTGATTGGCGGATTGTTGACAGTATCGCCATCTGAGAAGCGAGACGATCGTTCTGTCTTTAAGGATATCAAATCGTTCTTAAAAATATCGCGATCTTTTTCCGAATTACTTTTATCGAGTCAAAAGGATAAAAAATCGCGTAAGGAAATAAAGAAATCGGTTGTTAAGTTCAAGACTGTCGAGAGATAATAAATTATTAGTTACTACTTAATAGTCTTAACATTTCTGAGTAACAGCTCAACTTACTTCCTGTTTACCGGGATGATGGTATGCGGGAACAAAGGTTGAGAACCTCTGTTCTGTATAATTTCTCAGAGAGCGGTAACATCTAAACGAGACTTTACAAACAGACGAGAATCATAAAAAGAAGTAGAAGTTTTGTTATTAAACAGAAGACTCTGGATAATCGAGATCAGGATTGATCAAGAACACGGATAATCGTAACCCAGTTAGTCGAGGTTCTACCGTAATATTATTTCATATTAAAATTAATTCTAATTAATTTTCTACCAAACTTTAACCTTAAACCGATTTTCTGAGATTTTTATTAGCATGGTACACCGCATGGGAATAACGATTCATGTAGATCTTTCATTGGAATTGAAAAATTTCGTTTTTACAAAAATATATGGCGTGTTAACACTTTTAACGATCATGTTCGCACAAGCACTCTCTGCAGTCGTACTTAAAAATATGATCGCCTCCTGCAGACCGTCTTTAAAAGCAGGATGTCCGTCTTACCGATATGAATCCACAGCTCGAGCTTCCGCAGATTCTCGCTTGGTGTCGCCCTATGTTTTTTTGAATGATTCCCCTTTGAAAGCATTCGCGTGGGCGGTATCTTCCCAGCTTCCGCAACGAAGTTGAAATCAAAGTTCTGTTGCATTATAGGTGGGGATATCGTTATAGGTGGTGGCAGTGGTGGTTCAGTATCGCTCTTAGCCTCCTCTTGGCTGGAATCGCGCGAACGAACTCTAGCCGGTATTAATCGATGTTACTGCGGACCATTACGCGTGCCTTAGCGTAATCCAAAAATACTGTCTCTCTCTTTTTTTGTGAAAAGAATTAATAAGAGTTTCACTATATCGGAGAAGAAGAAGAAGAAAAAGGTGAACCGTTCAATGTGTATCTCATAAAATTGATGCAAAAGATCATATTACGAATAATATATCCATACAGACGCACACACGCAGTGCCTTCTATCTAAGTTGCATACCGGCTACAAATAGACGATCACCTAAATGGTCGAAGATAAGAACGGACCGATGTTATTTATAATATACAGAGTATACATTTAGTGACATCGAATATAACGATGACGACAAAGTTGAGACGATAAAATTAAGATGAGAATACAAACTTGCGGTGTTGTCATCTCGTCTAATATAAACGAGCGATTAGACTTATATTATAAACGATTAGTATTATAGAAAACACGTTAAACACTTGATTGACTCCGATGTCAAAGGTACGAACGACAAAAGGCTAAAAATCACTCGAATATTCTACTCGTCGATGAAATGTAGGTCAAGAACATTATTACGCGCTCCCGCGTCTAATGATTTTAATCGGAAGAACACCATACGGAAACGAAAGTAACGATTTCTCTCTCGTTCGTTGTCGTTTCGTTTGACGCGCGTAAATTTCCACCCCCTTAAAACGAGGTCGTAGGTCAAGCGTATAACGCGAGGTTCGTAGAAAGTCTCTCGATTATACGACTACCCGCGGAGCTTTCATTTCGGCTGCTGGCAAGCTTCGGAAGGCAGGTTCAAAGATATATGCTCTCGAGGGAGGGTGGCTGCGTGCTTCCTGCTCGGGTAAATCGATAGAACACATGCGCCCTGCGCAACTTATTCCCTTCGGAAAGGCGCGTTCAACAGCTTTTCAACTTTAGCTTTGTACACAAAGACCGTTCCACATTTTTCCTTTCGAGCACGTTCATCGACGCCCGTGAGGAACCCCTTAAGCTTTACCGAAAAGTTATCTCTACGGTTGGAGTACCTTACACTTTGGCTCTAATACTTCCTGGTGTGCGTGTAATCGAGTGAAACGGAGAGCTTGCGACGAAGAAGTCAAGCAAACGAGAACGCGTTAAAGAATCATATTCTGCCGCATTGTGCGTCCTACTCTCCGGGATCGACCACTAATTTTACGCAGCCTCCCCCTTCTCCTATTCGTTGGATCGTAAAAAGAGGTAAACGCGTGATTTCGTAAATGAAACGATCGTTCAGTTCTTCTTCCTGCTTTTTTTCTTTTTTCTTCCTCTTTCAATCTATTCATAGTATGTATACGATTTTGCTCTCCTCGGGCCGAAGCAACCTCGAATATATCTCTCGTGTTTTCTTCAGCGATAAGAAACACGGATCAACAAGTACACCGTTCGACTTCAACGTGTGCGTACCTATATTACCTAATAACACGTCACCTTTGCCGCTAACCACGTTAACGCGCAGATAGTCGTAATCTCTATTTATAGGTGTGAAATAACTTGATACCTAGCGACCTTCCTAGACGCGTCAACTTGTCATTCGGTGGCTTAACAGAGACTTTATTTTTTCGGATGATTGCCGATGCGTTACATCGGATATATTCATGATTTTTCCCTATGGAATAATAGAGGAGGAGTAAATACGAATGCGAAACGAGTCCTAGTTCGTTTATACGCGACGTGATTCCGATACGGTCTATAAGATAATCACCTGTACGCGACACAGTTCCGTCGAAAATATCGGTATGTCTATAAGCACACGTGAGTACATACACAGCTGAATCGTGAACTGATCCTGAAATTGCATCCTCACGCGATCTTATATTTATGAGGATGTGTCGTCACTATGAGGGTTAGACAGCTGTTGTCCTTGATTCGATCGTACGGAAAAGTTTTCTTTTCATCGTTTCGTCGTTTTATCGTCAAATTGTAATAGGAGTGGGAGGAGTATATTAGGTCGTAATGTTAATGAGTTTGATTGTATTCAATAATTTTCTTATTTATTAACACATTAAAGAATTATATTTAATCAGTTATGTTAATTAGTTTTTTGTTTTAATGACAATGGTTAATATCATTCGAATAGAATTTTTGGGATTAGAATATGTTCATTTTATAACAACCGTAGTTATTTATGATTCAATTTAATAAAATATAATATTCTGCTACTCGTGATGGTAGTTCAGCGTGAATATGAATGGAATAATTAATTCATTTTTTAAAAAAGCTAATGTGAAAGACAACGTCAATCAATGAGCCATACGATAGCTGCTCAAAGTATAATGTTTGCTCGTTCTCGAGTATATTCATGTTTTAAATGCAAAAGTACAGTAGACTCGAGAGAGGAGTAAACCACTCGTTATATTATCGATTTTCGCGTATCCCTTTAAGCTAAAACGGAGGTAATAAGAATTACTCTAATTTCTTGACTTAATCAGATTACGTCGCTCTCTTCCAGTTGATTCGTTTGACATATCAATATTGTTACATCGATATCTCGCGTAAATTTCATACAAATCGGCGTGTACGAGTTGGATACGTTTTCTTGTAAAAAATCTTGTCATTTTTAACACTCTATATAAATACCATTTCGTGAGAAGTGAGTTTTGATAAAACAAGAACTAGAGTAAGCGCGAGTAAATAGATAGTATGCACGAACCCTTGTCTCGAATACACGCGATAACTTATGCGATAAGTCGATAAGACGACTGATAAAAAGAAAATTAAAGATTGCTATTTTTATAAAGATGTTAAAGATACCTACGAGTTTTGTCGTTCAAAATATACTTTCTAGAAGGAAAGTCGTAAGATTCTGTTAACATTATGGTTTTTATTGCAATTAAAGGATTTCTTCGAAGATGGAGGCAGAGAAGAACGATTGTTCGGAAAAGGAGAACAAGACTAGCAACGAAGAAACGGTAGCACCTGTCACGAATGAAGTTGCTAATCTGAAGATCGAAGAGAACACGGCAAATTCGGGAAATTCAGGAAACTCAACGCCGGGTAGTCCGGCCTCGCCAGCCGGTAGTTTTTTAGCGAGTTTCAAAGCTTTCTCAAAGTTTGGCGATCCTAAGAGCGATGGTAAGCTGATAACGCTCAGTCAAAGCGATAAATGGATGAAACAGGCGAAGGTTATCGACGGGAAGAAAATCACCACTACGGATACCGGAATTTATTTCAAAAAACACAAGTACGAATTCACCATATACATACACGCCTGCCACGCTAAATGTGAGTTAGAATTTAGCGTGGTAGTGAACGTGTGAAAATAAGCTTCCGAGCAATTTTTAATACTACTTGCTCAATCATTCCAACTTTCCTAGATCTACTAAATTGGGAATCGATCAGTACAAGGCCTTCCTCGAGGAACTCGCGAAAAGTAAGAAGGTTGATCTTACGGAGATGAAAAATAAGATGGCGACTTGTGGAGCACCCGGTCTTACGAGTGGAACCTCCGGAGTGAGTATCAAATTATGATATAAGGTCGTAAAATAAATAAATTCGGTTACGTTTAATAATTTTGTTATTTATTAACGTATTAAAAAATTACATTCAATTAATTATACAATCTCCGTTATTATTCATAACGGTGTCCCGTTTTAAAGACGATTAATTAATACCATCCAAACTACTCGCAGGCGGGGAAAGCAGCATCGACAGTGGACCGTCTGACGGACGTATCGAAGTACACTGGCTCTCACAAGCAACGCTTCGACCAAAGTGGAAAAGGAAAGGGTATAGCAGGTCGAAAGGACCTACCCGATCAATCAGGATACGTCCAGGGTTATCAAAACAAGGATACTTACAACAAGGCACACTAGCCCAGATACGAGCTGTCTAGAGGCTTCTTTTTCTCTCTCGATACTATACTATCCC
The DNA here is from genome assembly GCA_032403825.1 of Odynerus spinipes. NCBI lineage: Eukaryota > Metazoa > Arthropoda > Insecta > Hymenoptera > Vespidae > Odynerus > Odynerus spinipes. Next base: position 8,735,890 of record JAIFRP010000021.1, on the reverse strand, counting down.
GTCCAGGCAGCGCGCACGTAAACGCTTCCTCACGTTCTCGTAGAAACGTTTCCTTTCTGTCGCCTGCGTACGGATCCCTCACGATGCTTCCTCTTCGTTGTGTCATTTTTTCGTTCTTCGACCGATGGACAGTAGGATTTCGTTGCATAAGATATTTCTTCTTATTGCCAAAACGAGATAAGACGTTGATGTCTCGACGATGATATCGTTCTCGTAGAATAGTAGAAAAGTCGAAGGACGAAAATGAACGATCGATCGTTTCTACAGTTGAGGTCCTGGATGACCCTGCGAAAACAATTTCTACACTTAGGAGCATACTAGGAATATAACATTTTCTCTGAATTCTGTGAAATCTCTTCGAAAAAAAAAAACAATATAAAATATGTAAGTTTAGGGACGGTGCGTTTTTTACGAATACGTTCAAAGAAGACGTTTGTAATGCTGGATCGTTACGATTTCTACGCAATTATATGTCAACGCATTTGAGATATGATAGTCTTTGAAACATAATGCAACGTCCCTATAATAAAGAGAGCGAATACCTCGTGTACGAGGGTTGACACCGCCTAAAGTATAACGAAAGATTCCGCTATACTTTCTTTCCAAACTAACTTGAAATACAAACAAATGTTTCTGAAGCTGATCTATGATTAAAAGCGCTGAAGATAATTTATAATTTTAATATTATAAAACCGCTGGAGTTAAAAGAGCTAAAGCTAATTGAATATTGCGCTTGGAGATAGACATCACTCCATACACGGTCGATAATATTTCTTGCCAGCATCATCTAGCGGGTGCATTTGATAATTCAAAATGTCGTTTCCGTTATGAAAATGGAGGATTATCAAAAGTTGAGTAGATATAAGTTTTAGTTTTTTTTTCTAACGAGCCTTAATTCATTGAAATCGACCGTGAAATATGATCAAGAGAATTTTTTAAAGAAACCTTTTCTAAACACGTTAGTTTCCTTAATGCCACCGCTAGATGGCACTGACAAGTAACTGTATTAATGAACTACGGAGTGACCTATCTTCAGGCGCGATTTTATATACTCGTATAAAGAATTACAAAGATCCATAAAAAAAATCGACGGTAAAAACAATAAATGATTTGTGATATTGCTGTTTTTTTAAAAAAGAATCTCGTTGATCCATCACGAATGTGAATATCTAAAAAAAAGGAAAAAAAAGAGAAAAATAAATAATATTGCAACTTCGTGTATACAAATTATGAAGATACGTATTTGAAGTGTACTTAAAGTAAATTTACTTGTCGATATAATAATTGCCTCACACATGAGCGAAACCAAACGCAAATTTAGGTACTACGTTGAATTGTAAAAAGCATGTATTCGTACGTTTATGTATTTGAATGTCATTATACTATATAAGAATTTATATATATACATACATATATATATATATATATATATATACACACACACACAATATACGTATATATTTTCCATTCATGTACGTGCGTAACGCAAATGTAGCTATAAATTTACTCTTTATATTTACGATTCCGATATTCCGTAATCTTTCATTCTAACGTTTTTATATCGACAAATTGTTACTATTTATCTTGCGCCTTAGACAGGATGATAAGAAAGAAGGGTTCATAAGAAAACACGACCGAAGGTTCTAATTTTGTAAAAGTAGAAAACACGAAATCGAAGATAAATTTATCGATTACGTTTATTATAATACGTCGTTCGCACGCTTACTGTAAGAACACTTTGAAGATAACATGTATTCACATTATTAACAATGAGATATAACGATATGAAAGTAAAGGATCTCCGATCTCAAAAAAGTTCATTTATTTGACACCTTTCTTCGTTATGGTAGGATCAACAACAACTTGTATTTTTCACATTACAATTATTTCTCGATTGCTTTTAAGCAATACTTCGAATAATAATTCATCGTATGATTCGTCTATATTCTTAAATGCATATACCTTTACGTATCCATACTCGTACGTACGGTTAACTTTTCATATGAATTCGATTCTTACAATTAGGAGAGTATATGCACTCGTACAGTTACCTCGTTTGATGGTATTTTTCCTAATAGTAAAAACACGTTTAGAGTATTGGCAGTGTACTAGTATATTAAAGAATATACATATACATATGTGTGTTCTATAAACGAAGATAGAAAACAAAAGTTTATAACATCGAAACAACAAGAAAGACTTATTGCTGTGACAAACCACTGATAGTAAAAAGTAGACACCATTAAATAAGACAACCGTACGTGCTGGGCAAGATAAGTGCGTTCATAAATATTTATACGAGTCAATAGCGTGAAGTACAATTTCACGCCACATCCATTAACTCTTCCCATTTTCATTTAAAGCTTTACATTATAAAATATGCATAACATACGAACGTAATATTTACGTCTAAAAGATTGTCCACTTTTCATTGCGATCGTCGATAATTTTGACATTAACGAATACTGAAAGAAATAATAATTAAATAATTTTCTTATTAAAACGATACTATACAGGGTGTCCCACGCCCTTTCGAATCGAATACTTTACTCTTATGACATTTTTTCCATCCTAAAAATAAGCGAGATATTTAGGATGCTCAAGCCAGGTGGGACACCCTGTATAAGCCAATTTGCATGTGCGTATAATACAGAGATATATATTTCTGCGTATGGGTCGAGCCCATACAATAAGTTATTCTATATAAAAAAAAATCCGTCCGTTCCAGCGCTTTTGCATTCGTCTATAATAAAAAAATACAAGCTAATACTCTTCTCCCTTAATCATACTTATACGATAATTTGTAACTATATATGTAATTGCTATACAGTGCCAGCATTTAACAATTGGCTTTCAGCCAATGCTCGTGAGTCGTGATTGTATAAATATATGTTCGAGCGCGAACTAAAGCAAACTCTGTATGTCGCTCGTGTTAAATGCTCCGCGCGAATGTCCTGTAGAATAATGAGCGATTCCTCGGACATAACGATAAATCTGAGATAGAAATAATTAACCGATCATCAAATAATTTAATAAATCACACTCTCTAATAAAATCGAGTTAGGAGAAATGAGCCGTTTATCTTGAAAGTGGCATGAGCCACTTTACGGTAATAAAAAATGGCGATTCGTTAACGTCAGTGCGAAATTATTTATACCGAGAAAAATAGAAGTATCCGAGATAACAAATACAAGTAAATCTTCTCTAAAGTGAGTATCAAGTTTTCTTTTTTTAAACACATTGAAACGCAAACCCTTCAACATCTCGATTTAAAAACAAAGTAACTTACGCTACTTTCAAAATAAACGGCTCAAATAGCGCAGTCGTTGCACGGCCGTCGTTCCGTTTAATTCGAAACGCGAACCTTCTAATTTTGTTTTCGATAAAACATCAACTTTCAGTCAAAAGGATCAACGTCGGCATATTTATAATTCCGTGAGCGTATCCACGGAAGCACGAAGACGAGATCGGTTGCTACAATCGCCGGATCCTTTGTTATTGCTAGCCTCGTCTATTCGGGCAACTATCTCGTCTCTTAACGCTACCAAAACACGACGATCCTGCCGATTTTGAGGCGGTGCTATGTGAAGGGCCTCTTGTACATCCGACATGGCTTCTTCGAGTAAACCAATGTCCACTCGAGCCTTGGCACGGGCATAAAACGCTTCGTAAGACGTCGGTCGAACTTTGAGAGCTTCCTCGGCCAGCTCGATAGCTTCTGCGCCTTCCTATAATGCAAACCATTGAAATCTATCAAATGAAACCAGGGAGTGCAGATCTTTTATCAGAATTGAGAAATTTCCTTTGTATAAAAACGCACAAGACACTTGTTGCAGTCGTGTTACTAAAAAGAGACAAGAAAGAAAGAAAAATAGTGTCTCAACTTACGTTCATCTTACGCTTGCACCGACTGAGGTTCAGTAAGAAATTTAATCGCAATTGCGCGAAACTTTGAAGTTGCAGCATCATATGACTCTGTTCCTGCCCTTGACAATCCTCCTCTGGCGAAACGGGAAATTTTTTCAGAGCGTAAGCGTATCGATGAGATGCCTCTTTCAATCGACTCTTTCGGTAAAGCACGTTCCCATCTTCTAGAAGTTTATTCAATAGAATAAGTAAGACATCGGGCTTGCCAGCAGCCATTGCCCAAGTTGCCGGACCGAGTTTCGCACCACGTCGTAGGAAACATTGCACCACTGGTATATTACGGCACCCGATCGCTCTGTCAAGCGGTCGCATTCCGTGTAAGTCAACGTGTTCGACCGCTGCACCTTTCTCGAGTAACAATTGCACGAGTTTTGGATTACCCTGTTGTACAAAAGTATATAACGATTAATTATAGATACTCTTTTCCTATTTTACGTAACTATAATAGTATTAGGTTGTAATATAAATAAGTTCGGTTGTAAAAATGAACATATTCTAATTCTAAAAATTCTATTCGGATGATATCAACTTATTTATGTTACGTGCTAATAAATTATAGTCCGGAGAATTACCTGAAACGCAGCTAAATCCAAGGGAGTTCTACCGGTATTATCGCTCGTGTTTACATCGGCATTGTGATCGAGGAGATTCTGCACGCTCGTTAGTCTTCCTCTCACGCAAGCCCAGCAGAGAGCCGTGAGACCTTCTTTATCCTTGGCTTCGAGTACCGATCCTTTATCGAGAAAGAGTTCTATCAGATTGGTATGACCTTCGGAAGCAGCCAACATCAAAGCCGTACGTCCAGCTGGATCGCGTTGATCTAGGAGAGTTAACGCGTCATCTAGTACGGTGTCGGTACTACTGGAAAGAGTTCCCTGTAGAAGTCTTTCGGCAGTGCCCCAATGGCCTTCCCTCGCTGCCAACATCAACGGCGAGAGACCTTTTGCATTAACAGCCAATGGACTGGCACCACGAGCTAGGAGAGCAGAAACCGTCGTCGTCGAGCCGTTCGCGGCAGCAACGGTCAAAGCAGTTTCACCGATCAGGGTATCCGGTAGATCGACTATCACCTCGGCCATGTCTAATAGATACTCGACGATAGACTCATGACCTTGAGCAGCAGCAGCTACAACGGCTTGTTGAGCTGCCTCTTCTCTCCTAATCTCCGACGATACATTCTCGACAACTTTTCCTCCGCTAGGAAAGAGCCAGTCGCATGCCAAAAGATAGCCGACCACTGATAATTTGCCGTGTCTAGACGCGTGAACCAACGGACACTGTCCTGCCATGTCCACGTGACCTAGCGATGCACCTGCTGCAGCTAGCCTGCATGGAGCAAGTATTCATTGTTAAAAAAAGACATACACTTAGTAGTTACATAAATGACGGGTCGTATATACCTTCTAACCACATCACAGTGTCCTCTTGCTGCCGCTAGAGACAGTGCCGTGCAACCCTGACTGTTCGTAAGTTCGACATCAGCACCAAATTCGAGAAGAAGCGAAACCATTTCGACGGAACCCTCGTGAGCGTACATACAAAGAACTGGTGCGTTTCCAAGGTATTCCGTAACGTGATTCGGGGATGCTCCTGCCAGCAGAAGCAATCTTGATACTTTTACATTAGGGCTATAAATATTACGTAGTGTACAGAGGGCTGAGGAAACGCACTCCGTGGACGATGCTAGCCAAATAGCCTAAGGGAGATAAAGTTCGCGTTAGTTTTCACATAGACATAATAATCCAGACACGTTGTGATTAATCACCAGCTAATACAATATACTTACTTGTAAATCACGCGATGGCCAGCAAGGAGCGACCCCTCTGTAGACGTGAGCTTTCAATATGTGATGGCCAAGCTCTAAAGCTTTATCACCGTCCAACGGTGCCTGCAGACGGGATAACCTGAACGCTATAGCTGCGTGACCAAGCCTCAAATCGCAGAGAAACTTTGTCGATTCACCTTCGTCTCTTCTCATTAACCACTCCCTGAACGACGGATGGAAGAACATATAGGTATCGTCCAATCGTTTCACGAGAAAACCAGAGAGCATCTAATAACGAAATACGATCTTAGTGTTTGCTTGTGATTACTCGCAATGATATATTTCATGTACGCACCATGATATTCATCGGTAATGCGTAACAAGATATACACACATCGATTAATGAAATTATTATTTTTATATTTAACGAAATGATTATAATTATTTATTATTATTTACTCGATTGATACTATATCACGTAAAACTTACTTTGAATCTCTGCATAAAATCCTCCCACGAAACGAAGTGGTTCGTACTTAGAGAATTTACGGAATAATAAATTTCTGGCAGTGTCAATGGATACAAAGCAGCTAAGCATACGCCTAAGAGTGGTTGCACCTTATCGAAGGAGGTCGCGGTAGGAAATCTCAGGTTGAAGTGTAATTGAAAGATCTGTGCAAGGGAGACCGGTAAAACCTAGAAATAGAAACACGCGCTTTTTATTATTCGAGTTCAGAATTTTAAGCTGATAAGTGATATTCGATGTTCGTGTACGCGTCTTACTTTGTAACTCGCCGATTTCGCCACGAGATGTCCACTCTCGATGAGATCGAGCGTCAATTTCGCGAAGAGGAAGCTTCCTCTGGCTAATGACAGCAAATGCGAGGCGAATCTCGTTTGATTTGCGCTACAAGAGGATTCTGCTTTGCCATTCACGGACGCAGTTACGTTGGTTTGTATCGCTGGACTTTGAGTCAGTCTGTAACCGATGTAATCGGACAAGTCCTTCGTGACGTTGTTGCCAGCAACATCGTTCAAAGAACTTTTATCCAAGGAGATCCTCGTATAAGGAAGTTGCTTTGCGCATTCCAATAGCTGAGCTCTGACCGTGCAGATAACTTTCAGCCAGCTGGGAAAATTAGGAGCATGCCTCGTTAAGAAAGACGCTATCGTATCACCTCTATCCGGTCTGTGATATTCTGCCTCGCAAACGGCATCAATGAGAATTACCTGAAAAATATTGAATAACATATTGTACAAATTATTATAGTAGTTCCGGACGTCAAATTGAAGAGTAGAAGTTACAAAGAGTCCAACTACCAAAAGCGAAGTTTTGAGATAATCGAGGAAAAGGGAATAAAGCTCAAATAAAATCACCACGTAAAACTTTATTAGGTAATTATCGGAATAACGATATCCACAGTCTATAAAGCATTGTAGGTAGAACATTTTAATGTGAAAATCTAGATTTATAATAGAAGAAATGGAAACTTATACTTTTCAATTGTAGAAATGACTTACCATTGTAGATTCAGGCAATCTGTTAGCTTTTCTCAGAGTTAAAAGCGGTTCGATAATGCCTCTCGAAAGAGCCAGATCCGGATCAACGGTGCATTCTCTTTGCGACAGCGAGCCCTGAAGATGTTGCTCCGATAACAAATATTCTCTATAAGCGATCAGCTGAGGAGCCTGGCAAAGTTGCGCGGCCACAGAGTGAATCAAGTCGGGTACCAAACAAGTGCTATTGTTATCCGCTTGACAAAAATGATACGCCACGACATGCGACGCCAGCTCGCGTATCTGCAATTCGATGATCAACGTGATAGCCAATGCGAAGGATAAAGTTCGTAGGTAACGCGATGCACATCGATCGTAATACCTTTTCGTTGGTGCGCCGTACATTGGACTGGAGAGTGATCGAGGCATTCGATTTTTCTCTCTCCTCGATCTCTTCGCTGATTTCCGGCGGAACCGGTTGCAGCCGTCGCCTTCCAAAACAACTATGCTCCACCAACTGCAAGACGAGAGCCGTTTTACCTGTACCCGGAGATCCAGATATTAAAATACCAGGACTCGAGCTGTTTATCACGGATGATATTTCGTGAAGGAGCCAAAGACGTCCGGTGAAGAGAGGATCCGTTTCCAGGAGAGGAACTTCGAAGAATAAGGGCTTGAGAGTCAGTTGCGTCGCGTGATGCTGAACGAAGCGTACTGGAAAAATTAGATCGAGTCGAGAGATGAGAAAAAAGAGCTTGGTATTCGTAATCTTCGACGTGGTCGGATTAAATGATGATAATTACGTTTGGGGTCGATGCTTCCTTTGACGTTTCCAGCCCTGGCTGATCTTCTGACGCACGTTCGTCTATTCTTAAATTGGCTAGCGTCCTCGGATTGGTTGGCTTGCGAGGCATTAACGGAATGTCTTCTGGGCGTGAGTGGACTCGAGCTACCATTCGAGAGGCCGGATACGGAAACCGACATCGACATGGACATCGAGGTAGAAGCGGAAGCCGAAGTGGAGATCGAGACCAAGCTACCGGCACTGTCGCAATCTCTGGACTTGCTTTTCCCCTTGATCTTGCTCTTCGGTTTGTTCGTGCAACGTAGGGCTGCGGCAGCTTCGGTTTCGCTCGATGTACCGGTTAAGGTTGACACCGGACTGGTGTTCGTCGATGCGAGCGTTTGCGTCTCGAAGCTCGTCAAGCTGCTAAACGAAGCTGCCGAACTATCGTGACCTTGCATCGGTGGCCTAAAGAAAAGTGTAGATGAAGTCGTAGAATATTTACTACAGAAATATCATTTATTTCTATCCGTTAAGTGAGTATAAATTATTGCCGGTGACGCCTATGGCACTTGTCGCGTTAAAATATGCGCGCACGTATATTTTACAGTCCCCTCGTCGTTGTAATAATTAATTTTTTAATTTTTTAGTAACGAATTTTAATTCGTGACGTTTCTCCTGATAAAAAAACGAGATTTTGCAATTGTTCACTTATGACACTTTTTTTGCGGATGTGCGATATATGCATATATATATGCTCATACATATATACGCGTTAACTTACTTGCCGAGGCGACTGTATTCACGCTTGTACAATAGACGTGTATTTACCTTTGAATACCAGTAGTAACGCCAACTCGGTTGGACGCATTCGTAAGGTAGTTCGTATCGACGCCTGAAGTTTCTCGACCATGATGCCCACCGAGTAATAGACCTAATCTCATATAAAGATCCGATTGCGAGGATTTTCGTGTTTTCGAAGACAATGGCTTGACGCAACCGCCTTCGTCGTCTATAACATTAACAAAGAACATCTTTTTAATGACGAAACGAGAGTTAGAAAAGATTAGGAATCGTATCGAACACCGGTCACACCACGCACGATGCAATTTTCTTTTTTTTT
>JAIFRP010000021.1:8682177-8713025 GCA_032403825.1 Odynerus spinipes | reverse complement strand
AGAGAGAGGGGGAGAGAGAGAGAGAGAACGTCACGTGTACACTTCTTATTTACGACTGCGAATTTACCGAGTCAGCGCGTTTTACACCGAGTTACGGCAGCTCTCCTTTCGTCTTCGTTCCTTTTCTTTTCATACTCTTCGAAGGATCTTACGTGCCGGAGATCGTGGATCTCACGAGGTCGCTGAAAAGATATACCGCGAGAGAGAAAAGAGGAGGAAGAGGACAAACCAAGAGTCCGTCGTGTTTTATATACCTGAACTGTGTACAGAGGTGTACGCGTGTGTACGTTCGAACGGAGCTGTGCGTGCCAAGAATAGGAACGAAAGTCTAAAGGATCTGCATAAGCAAGGATACGATCGTGATCTTTCCTTTTAAAGTTGTATCGGTAAAGATTCTAAGTTTTAAAGATGATATAGATACGAGTCGCTCATTTGCCAAATTGATTAGCAGCAACAACGAGTAAGGAATATCGGTAAAGTACGAGATAACTGTAGGTAGTTTAGTTATTATATAATATTACACTGTCATATTAAAGAATTACCTAACTAAATTCTTATAATTGCTCCAATTGTTTCATCGTAACGGGTTACTTTAAAATATATAATTAATCGCATTGCTTCCTGGAAAAAATTATTTATTATTTAACGGCTACACAAATTTTTGTCAATGTTGTCATTGTAATAAATTAGTTACGCGATAGAATATATTTGTTCGACTGTCATTCTTTTATTACTCAGATCGATAAGCATACGCATACGTGATTCCCGCAGGTAAAGCGTTAAGAAGCAGAAATGGAAAGAAAAAGACTAAAACGTTTACGTACTCCTAATGTAATATACATATGTACTAGTCTGGATTGTACTATATAAAGGAAACGATTGGGAAATTAATACAATATCCAGACGGCGCCAAGACCGATAAAACTTATCGAGTACCTCGGATGTTACGGCCTCGCGAACGATCGAAAAGGGTCCGTTCGTTTAAAGCGTCCGTTTCTCGTAACATTTCTTATCGCTCTTCGACGAGGACGACGACAACGTCGAGAGGAGGCAAATACCGATTACCAATAGTGCAGATACTGGCAGAAAGTTCCCACAACGTCAAGAAACTTCCGCTGCTTTCTAATTGAACGTGACGAGATAAATGCAACGCTCGTGAAAGTACCAACGGCCTTTTGCTGAATATATACCAAGTAGTATGCTTCGAGAGTGTCCAATTTCTGAGAGCTTATACCAAATGAACTAAACGCGTTATTGTATCTTTTATTTTGGCGAAAATGAAAGAGAAAGAAGAGAGAGAGGCGAACTTATGACGAATAGTTCGAAGAAGACGAATCGTGACCTTCGCGATTAGATTGCGCTTACGTGTGACAAGAGAAGACGCGGCATTGCCTAAAACGGAGTCTGACGCGACGAATTATCTGACATTGCGCGTACGTATGTATGTATGTACCTACGTGTATCTCAGCTACGTAGCGCCTGTCTTTCTTTTACCACGCCCACGTACTTTCGATATGTATTTGAAACATAAATTCGAATTCGGAAGTCGTGTAGGAGTTCTCTGACTCAGAGTTCCTTCTCCTTCTCATTCTTGCGATTTCCAATTGCGGTCTCCTTGTCTTGGGTCAGGAACTCGCCCCAGCTGGATGACAAGCCCATCGTACGTGTTCATCGATATTTATCGTGAATTAAAAAACAATTTTAATCGACCTTCTCGAAATAAACATTTTTATCATTCCGTTAATTAGTTAAACTTCTATCGGTAAACTCTCAGTGGGTTTTAATATGTTGACTGCAAATTGTTTTAAAGTAAAGAGATCAGGTGAAATTATAATTAATTGGATTACTAGCTTGATTTTTTTTTAAGTGTCTTATAGTATTTTCGAAATTAACATTTTGTCGTTTGACTAGTTTTGTTAAATACTTTTTATAATAGTTATCCTCTCCCACTTTTGATGTGATTCGAGTCGATCATTGAATCACGTGCGACTGTTTAAGTAAGAAATGAGTGACGAGATCACGCATAACGGTATGTATTATAAATAGAAACGAACGAGTCTATTCTTTATTCGTTCTTATCATAATTTCCATTCTTACGTCAATCGTAGAATACTCGTGGCCACTCCCCTCCGCACGCGTTAGTGGTATTTAATAAATCGCTGGAGAATCAATGCATGCTCGTAAGATAACAGTCGACGCTCTATGTTTTACCACATGAAATTATCAACACGATATATTTATGAATTGGTAATGTTATAAGTCGAAGATAAATCGTGTTGATTAGATAGAAAAAAAAAGTACATATGTTACTGCTGGTACAAATTAAATGAAACTTCTAAGTATATTATCCAAGAAGAATATTAGACTCTAAAGGGTTAGAATTATTTTTTCACACTTACCATTATTATAAACTTCCGCATTAACAAGCGTTTCCTCATCGTCGGTATCTGGCCCAATAGAAACTGGCGTGTAAACGATAGAATCCCTCGCCCTCATTATTTAAAAATTGGCTTTCAGGATTCGTTCTTGTCTTAATTCATCTGCGATAAAGCTGAAATATAAAATATTCATAATTGAAGTTGATTTTAAATCCTCGCGGTACAGCGCGAAAAGAAATTCAAGACTTGCGCGCCATCTACACATCTAAGGAATGAATCACCATGCCAAACATAAAATTGTGGGAATTTTTTAATGGATTTTTATCAGAATCGATTTCGTATGCACACACCCTGTTCTTTTTAATAATAATACTAAAGTAAATAAAAAATTAAACCCAAGTAGACGTAAGCCTCCTACATTATTGTGTTTTGGACTACTTCGAACGGTTCTCGTTAGATGACTCTCACGCTACAAAATTATTCGCAGATAAATCGCGCGAATATTCGAACTGTTATTTACTAACTTGCTAATACACTTTAATTTTCGAATAAGTATGTTGAAAGAAAAAACATATAACATAAACGTAAACAAAAAGATAAATTTTCACAGTTCTTTGTAAAACAATCTTATAGATTCCCCTTGCCTATCTCTTCGACATATCGACAAAATCTATTTATTTTTGCAGGCAGTTCCGAGGCCGTGGTGTGCCCGTGAGCACGTTTACGGATCTCCTTACGGCTTTGGTATACCAAATCTATTTTGGTATGGAGGCAACACGGGCGCCGTCGTCTCGACGTATAGATAGACGTCGTTGTCCGTCGGAGATTTGCGTACTCGAATGAAAAAAAAGTAAAAAATCATTGTCCTTGAACAATTAACAATTAAATTGACTAAACGATCAGAATCGATATTATACACGATCGTTATATTTATTCTGATAAATGATTCGAAACCAAAGAATGGCAACAACAACAAAAAGACAAAACTCGAATACTTAACTACGTTCTTCCCTATTCGCTTATGTGAAAAATGCAAAAAAGGAAACAAAAATGGCTTTATAAAAAGAATGGAGTTCGTTAGAACTTAGGGATCGTCTGGCTATACTTAGATAAAATCGAGCAGCAGATACATATGGTAGCCGGTTGCCTTTAGGTTCGCAGGGGGTCTGCTCGACTTTATACTTGGAACCAAAAGGAAGGAAAGGGTGTGGAGCTTTCTTTGTTCCATTTTTCGCATATTTTTCAAACACACACTATCCAAAAACCTTTTGATTTTACACCGTGTAAATCTGTTAGCATAAAGAAAAGAAGAAATGGACGCGGGTAACGTGAAATCGAAGAATCTCGCTTCATTGCTCAACGTAAGAGCAGAAGGAAAAAGGAATTTTCCTATTCTTAGACCGCGCATCCGTCTCGAATGATCTCTTTCCTCTCTTTTTCTTCTGCGGTGGAAACAGTGGGCTTGAATTTTTGAAAGAAAAACGAAATCATCGAATGCACCGTGAGAGGAACGTTTTATAATTAAACTCTGCGTCGTAATTCGTCCGCGTGATTTGAAAAACTAAAGCTAAATTAAAAAGTCTGTCGGAAACGAAAACGTATATGCGATTCTCTGTGGAAAAGAAAATGAACGGAACGAGCAGAAAACATCGCGTAGCTTCACACGATCGCTCGGAATCGTCGAAAGCTGAAAAGTAACGTGGGACAGGAACGACGGGATATGTTGGCATCCGTCCCATTCTCTGGATCCTGTCAATGAATTCTCACGTATCATTTGTAGTAACGAGAGTAGTTATGCGTTATGAACGTAAGCATCGGCTCGTGTATATCCGACGAAGAGGATCTCTCGAACTTTGTCTATTTATAACATTATAACGACCATGTACAGCTGATCGTCGGATGATCAGCTGTTCATTGGATTTGGAGCAAAGAAACGCGATCGTACAAAAATTCGTACGATTAAAACAAGTAAAAAGCAAAAAGTTTACACATTACGTTAACGTTAACGATAACATTAACGCTAACGATACATATACGTTCACGAAATGAATTGAAATATTTAACAAATCGTATTAAAATCGACGAAAAGATATCTCGAATTTTTCTATCGTAAAAGTCTCATTTTGTCGGTCTCCTCTCGTGCTCCCAAGTTGAACGAACTGAGCTTTCAGCGGCAAAAGCAGACGCCCTCGACGCGTCTCTTTCTCTTTCTCTTTCTCTTTTCTCTAACAACGTATTCCCCTCGTGTCTCCATCTCTTCTAATTCTCTGCCCTTCGCACCCGCACACGCGTGCCCTCGGCAACTTCTGCATGTTTAAGCCCTGTTTAACGCGAGGTTTATGCGCACGGTGGTCTCTCGAAAGGTGACGAGGACTAAATCGCATTTAAATCGCCGAGCGTACCGACTCTTCCCTCGTTTCCTCTCTCCTTTTCTATATTTAAACTCCAAACGCGAGGATTAAGGAAACGCATCACCGAAATTCGAATCGCTCGATGTTTTTCCCTCTTTCTTTCTTTTTCTGAACTTACAATCGGAAGACTCTGTTTTTATAGTAGCACGCGCGTAAGATTAGAAATGTAACGGCGATGAAAAACCAAGCTTCTCCTCTTCCCAAAGAGGAAGTCTTTATAAAATCTTTTTCTCCTCGCTTCCTCCGCGAGTATATTCAGTCCCCACCTTTTTTTTTCAAACTAACACCAAGTATGAAGTACTAATGGAAAGAGCATCACACGTGCCAAAGGATGAACACGTGCGGCACGAAGAAGAGAGTACGGAAGATGACATTCCGATGCGTCCTAACTGAAAAATCATTTATCATCGTTCGTTTCGTACGCGCGTCGAAAAAGGAGAAAAAATAAAAAAAAGAAAGAAACACCGAAGCTGGATATAGTATATCGGGAACGGAGTATTAGGTTGTAACCTAAATAAGTTCGATTTGAAAAATTAACATATTCTAATTCTAAAAATTCAAAATATAAATAACAACGAGGATTACATAACTGATTGATTGTAATTCCTTAATTTGTTAATAAATATCCAAATAATTGAATACGACCAAACGAATTTATCTTACGAGCCAAAAGTTACCCGGGTTGCCTAGTTTCAGGCGCTCCGAACGCCAGAGAGACATTTCCCTAGTTTCCTTCGAAATAGCGCGTGCCCCGTGTCTCCGATGGATATCCCCTCGTATAGTTGTTCTCGCGTTAATGGGGGGCACGCGCGCGCGATGAAGAAGGATGCCTCACGTTTCACGAACGTCTCGTTGCTCTCCCTACACCTCCGGCTGTTCGCGAGGGGTTGTGTTCTTATACGGAGACTTGACGAGTGACTATTGGGTACCGATAAAAATAGCACCCTAGGAAAGAAGAAAAAGAAGAAGCAGAAGAAGAAGTAGTAGTAGTAGTAGTAGTAGTAGTAGTAGTAGAAGAAGAAGGCGTTGGTACCTAGACGGATGCAACGAGCATTACCGAGTTCTCCGGGGAAAGAAACTCGAAGGAGAGACATTGAAATTTAGATCTAACGTCGCATATAGAGGGAGAGAGGAGTCAGCGTCTTGGTACGCGAAAGAGGAAGTTCTATTTCCGCTCGGAATTGTCTATACATCTCTTTTTCCCTCGCGACGAGACAATATCCAATGGATGGGGACATTTCAAAATGAGAGTAACTATCTCGAAAGAATTGCTACGATTTTTTGATCGTAAAAATTATACAAATAAATACATTGTTCTGACTGTTATAAATCTATGTAATATTCTGGTAATTACCAATTACTTATAAATAATAATAAGTAGGAAAGAAGAGAGCTAGTGATAGACGTAGATTATGTAGTTTGTTACAAGTGTTCGATTAAGGTATTATAGTGCATATGAGTGCAACAATGTGAATGACCGGATGAGTAGGCTGTTTAAGATAGATTGTAATCCAAGCTCCCTTCGGTAAAGAAGAAAGAAAGACAGAAAGAAAGAAATATTATTATGAATAATAGTAAAAAATGTCATGAATTTTTCAAAGAATTCGGAAGATACAAAACGATTACAAGGAAAGAACACAATTAGGCACTTTCCTCGCGTAGAATTAGTCCTCGGTGTTCGAAGCACGTCGAGAATGCGATCGACTTAGGGTCCCCGTGCTTTAAAGCGTTCTTTCCTCTTCTCACTTATTTTTTCTTTTCGAAGCATTCTCGATCATGCCTTCGGCACGTTCGATCGAGCAACGCGAAGCTCGCCGATTATGCACCGCTAAATATTTGCCTCGCAGGAGTAGAGACGAAGAGAGAAAGTGTAAGAGAAACTAGAAGGGGAAAGGATAGTCTACCATGCGGAGGAATAATCGTACAAAAGCTCTCACCGGTATGTTTCGGCCCCGAAATAGCGGCGTCTCGTCTCGTTTCGTCTCGTCTCTCCGAGAAGCTTCGTCTCGAACGACTCGCGTTCCGTATCACCAAAGACACTTCCTTTCTTCTTCTCTTCTTCTCTTCTTCTCTTCCTCTCTTCTGTTCTTCTTTTTTGAAAGACACTCTTCTAGAGGTAAGAAAAAATGGTACGAAGCCAATTCTTTCCATCGGCCATCGGAATGGATAAATGAATAATAAACGAACGAACAAACGAATAAATAAATAAATAATAAATAAATAAATAAATATATATTAACTCGAAGACGATCGTCGGCGATCGTCTCCTATTTCGAGTTTACTCCGAGTTTCCTCCGCTCGAGGAGAGGAGCAACGTGAACGAGTTAGCGCGCAGGAACCGACTGCAGCAAGGAGGATGCAGCAGCCGCGCACGTCGCGAGCCAATGCCGCCGCTTTTTCGACTTCTACGAGCTTTTTACCCCTCCGAAAGCCATGATTCCATGCCTTCTCCATGCCTTTCCCCTACTACTTACTTCCCGTGCATATACGACGCGGATACGTCGTGACTTTCTCTACATCGCCGGATGCCGTCACTTTCGATACCGATACTGTCTTCTCTTTCTCCATCTCTTTCACTTACCCCCCTAGTCACCAAATTTATATTTGGAGTTTCTTTTCTTCTTCGTTTTCCACTCCCCCTTCTTTTCTTCTTCTTTCGATCGATATCGCCATCAACCCATCTAACTATTCTTAAGTCCGGAAGTAGGTTACATGCAATTCTGTATTTGCACGAACTTTTTTTACACGATTTTATACACATACTCTTCGAGAACATATCTATCGTGTAATAACAGAACTTGGTGTATTTAATGCGCTTTGACACACGCTGCTTCAACTGTTACTTTATTTTCATTTTAAGAGCCATCAACATTTATAAAACCTTGGTTATAAAATACAAAAGAAAAAAAAGCCCCGCTTCCTAAACCATAATACGCAGTCTGCGAAAAAATTGGTATACTATAAGGCATTTCCCTACCCACTAAGAATAAATGAAATAAAAAAATAAATCTTTATATCACACCGAGATACCTCCGAACCATTGCCATCGCTGTGCACGTCAATTCTCTTTTAACCGTGCAAAACATATTCATAAGGTATAATAATTATTATGGCATTATCCTTAATCGTCATGGTTCCGACTTTCAGTAAAGTCTTCATAAGGACGGTCAAGGGTAAAATTCTTCAATTCCGGGGAAACATTCGAAGTAACCAACGATGAAAGGCACAGAGTTTGCAGGGGTAGATACGCCGACTTTTTAATAATAGAGATATTATGTAAGTGCTTGTAATTACAGTGGCATAACTTTTGTGACGTAAGGAATGTAAAATATACGGTGTATAACGATGAGGGACACATTGAAAGGTGCTTCTCATAAAATTACCTCATATATTTTCCAAATATAAATAACAATTTGTTTCGTTAAATAATTAGTTGACTAATTTTGAACATTCGCATCTAATCGTTTAAATTATTAAAATATTAAATAATCAAATTCTGCATAGAACGCTTACTCTATGCTTTCTTGCATATTATACATTTCTAATCTTTGTCTGTCAATTTTCATGCTTCAAAAACACATTCAAAACACGTCCGAAAAATTGAAAAGGAATTATTGCCATTTCATAATTACAATCGATCGCCTTAAAGTTACGCCACTGGTGATGTATAACTAGCATTTGCAATGTCGCGAGACATTTCTGTATTCGAGTCGAAATCCGTGATGACGCGCCTGGACAAATTCATTTTAGCATTCAACGTTAGAAAAACTTCTTAACAAATGTGCATGTTGACGAAATTTTCCTTGTTTTTGTATACCGCTCCCCAAGCACCATATTTTTTATCATTCTTCTCGGATGAATTGTGTTGATATTGAGTCCGTTGTCCAGATCCGCTTGACATGTGCGTATCTTTCCCTTTCCTAAACAGTATAAAATATCAAATATTTAATTAACAAGAAAAGGGTTGCAAAGGGTTAAATATTATTAATACTATTATTACTAACTTGATTTCCTGATATGGGCCTTTAATTGCAGACCCGTCGATATTAGTGAATACCATGGTTGTATTCGTCTGGTATCCTCTTCTTCGAAAAGCTAACTTGAATCTAGCGCTTATCGCACTTTGATATACTGATTTGGAATTGATATACCTCAGTGATGAACAATGGTTCGATGGCAGCTCTTGAACTTACTTTTAATTAACACCTAAATACACAAAAGCTGCCAACGCTGAATCCTTGTTCTCCGTAGGAACTAAAATGAAGCAAACGGGTGAATAGGCGAATAACTTAATTTTATAAAAAATCACTAGCAAAGAGATATAGATTTTTACGATTTTATCCTTGATGATACTTACTCTATGGCACGTGATGTAAATGGACGAGAACTAATAACTCCAGACGATTTCCAGCATTACCACGTCGACTACCTTTCCGAGTCCGAAGATTTTTAGCTAATCTATAAGATGACAAAGAAAAGAATGTAAGATCGCGTGACGATAGAATTATAATTCATTATATTAGTCCATCAAGTTGATATGAGCATGTCAAAGTATAATGAAAACCATATTGCAACTACAACATAAAATTAATGGTTTTTAATAAACTCGAATAATTATATTTATGATAGACTATATTAATAGATAAATTTTCTAAAATTATTTAAATAGATAGAAAACATTGCGCCTGAATTTAGATATCACTCCATACACCGTCGATAATGTCGCTTCAGTGCGTCATCTAGCGGTAGAAACTTAACAGGGTAAATCAAATATCTATCGATCATGTATCGAAGGATTTATTAAAATAATTTTTGAGACCATAATCCTCAATCGATAGATCATTGAAAAGCTAAAAGATTGAGCCATAAGAAGACTGTATTGAAATTTTTTAAAGATTTTGATTTCAATAAGAAAATTGCATTTGAAAAGTTTAGACACGATTTTCATGTTAAATCTGAGATTTTATCGAAATTCTGTTTCATCCACCTTGTAGCTTAATCTTTCAGCTTTCCAACGAGCCTTCGATCATTAAAATTAGTCAAAATTTGTACTCAGAAAAATTCTTTAAAAAAACCTTTGCAAAATAAATAAAAATCTTGCTTTTCCGTGCCATCTAACGGTAGAATCCTAATAGCGTAACTCGGAGATCTGACGTGTCTGGAAGGGGGTTTGTTTCAAAAATTCTCCTGACCGCAATTCTTGTTAGATTTTAATGAACGATGGTTCGTTGGAAAGCTAAAAAGATCAGGCTATTCAATAATAAAATAGCGCATATTTATCGATGGTGTATAAAGTGATGCCTATCCTCAAGCGCGCTAGATATACATTTATATATTTATAATTATAACAAATTAATGAATAAAATAGCTAATAAGTATTAATGATAAAATGATTAATAAATGAACTGATACACTCCACGGAAAATTTTTATAGTTCTCAACCTTTACGTAAATGTTACATTCATATATAAAAGTAGAGACCGATCAAAAGGTCAATCTCGAAATCGAGAGATCATACACATGAGAAACCTGTTCGTTGATCACGTTCGTATTTACCTGACACTTGGTAAGAACGTCGGGGAGTTGCCTTGACAATCTAGGACCTTGCACCTCATCGACACATAAGTCTTTGCGATCGACACGAAAGAAACAATGGCCGCGAAAAATTAACGAGTCTAAATCCACCGGAATTCCTTTGAACAATTTTTCAGGCGACAAATTTTACAGATATCACGTAACGAGCGAATTTTGCACGTCGTAAATTCCAATGTATATAATTTTTGAATTTTGATCACGAGTTTTTCCACGGAGCCTCCAGGAAGACTGCCGATCACCGCATTATTCCGTCCTTCTTACATAGTCTCCGACCGCTCCCTTCTTCAGCTCGTTGATCAACATAGCTTAGATCTGGTGGGGGCATCATGATTCTACGACAGTTTCATCGAATTAAGCTGAAACATGGACCATACCTGAATATTTCGATATATTGAATTTTTGTAATTTATTAATTAAAGTCCTTCTAAAAATATTTAAATTCTCCTTACGATTTTATTATTTCTTATTCGTCTTAACGCTGCGAGTAGAAAAAAGTAAATCTACAAAAAAAGAAGGTCCAGATGTTAAATCATTTTGTATGGGCAAAAATGTTTATGAATTTAATTATAGCAATTCTGTTAAATCGATCAAAAGCGATAACTTTTACGTCGCCTATACCGCAATTTCTATTCCATATAGGTACGACGACGAAATATTACCTTGTTTACAACAGTAACACATTAGATCAATCGATTAATAATGTATTTGCTTACGTGTTCTCCCGTGACGTCGCTGTATCCTTACTCCTATCTTTATTATACTGATAACATAACGAATTACTGTATAATTTTAAATTATTAGCAAGATTGATTATTAAAAGTCTAAAAGTGTAACTTTTAGAAATTTCCGACTTGACTTCTCTTTTTTCTCGGTATCGTGACTTTCTATAAATTAAGTATGAAATAAATTTGATTTCCAATGATTTTGAAACTCACAAATATACGTACGAAACTCAAATACCTCTAATACATGGATATCGACGACAACTACCACCAGTGACAGAGACAAAGCTTGGGTGACGCTTGGAAACTGCTGAACTGATATTAGAGTGAAGAATGGGACATATAATGGTATTAAAGGGTTGAATACTGTCGTTACGCGAATCAGCACGAGACTCATATTTTAACGTAGCGAAACGGTATACTCAGAAGTAAAGATTTTTGTCAGTTAAAAATGTGCAATAGATGTTCCTATATTCATTAAAAATTGGTGGTTTATCTGTAAATATCTTATTATTCATACAGAAAGCTAAAAATTATTAAAAAACTACTTGGGAATTTAATGTATAGATATCTTCACAAATTTCAGAACATTTCACCTGACTGCAATGAGAAGTATTTTTTGACACAGATAGATTATACAAATGATTTTCTTTTTTATAACACCCATTGTAAGTAGTCGTTTTAGGCGTGCCCAACCATATAAATTATACATTCAAGAGAAAATGTGAATCGGCACTGTAGCTTGCAGCTTAAGGTAAACTAGAATCTGATGCAACATTTATTCTGCATGTCGTCAGTTCGCGGCATCGCGAATTCTTCCTTGTTTCGATGTGACAACTCGCACGTACGTACAAATCATAGAATTTTTATAAAGGGGGATGAACCATAGAATTATTTTTAATGTACGACATAAATTCGTAATTTTTCGATTCTTTTGATTTTTGCATATGTGCAATATTTCAAGTGCTTAAGAACGGTAATTGAAATAGTAATTTACAAGATATCTTTTTTCGATATTTAAATATATAAACACACATTTTTAATATTATACAAGTAATATAACTTATAAAAGTATGTAATAATTTTATTATTATCATAAGAGTTGGACTATAAACTGTACAAAGAATATTCTTTTGCTGATCTCACGTTTTTGACTTTGTCATTTAATAACTTACAAATACTTCCTGTTTCTTCTTTCAGTTCATTCAAACACGTACACTTTCTAAAAAAGAATCTATAGATAGAGCAATCAACCTACATTTTAATTTGAACCTACATTAATTAATGTACTTGAATGTTCAGAGAGTTCAGATATACTGACTCTACCACGCCGTTGAATAAATTTTGCAACAGCATCAAGTTCCTCCTCTGTGATATATATAAACTTCCCTTGATCGTCTATTACCCCAGTTAACTCAGCTGTCTTTTGCCACTCTAATATCTTATCTACTATGAATGCAGTTTTTTGTGAAAAATGTGCAGCAACATCATCTAAATATACCACTTTTTTTACTTTAATATATTCCTTAATGTCCTTTATCAAAACATTTTC
This sequence comes from Odynerus spinipes, assembly GCA_032403825.1. Taxonomy (NCBI): domain Eukaryota; kingdom Metazoa; phylum Arthropoda; class Insecta; order Hymenoptera; family Vespidae; genus Odynerus; species Odynerus spinipes. The sequence goes on along the minus strand of JAIFRP010000021.1, from coordinate 8,700,367 downwards.
GTCCTCTTCGAAACCTTCCTCTTCCACGCTAAACATCTGTTTCATTTTTAAATATTCCTCGTATTCTTGCTGTTCTTTTAATTCTTTAAGTTTCCTGTCCTCTTCTTCTTTACGCAATTCTTCTTCCTGTTCCTCTTCTCGCTGTTTATCTCTTTCTTTCTGACGCTTTTCTTCCTCTTGTTTACGTTTGTCTTGTTCAAACTTATCTACTTCTCTCTGCGCTTTCTTTTCAGCTTTGGCAGCTAACTTAGCACGTTTCTTAGCACCTATTTTACCATCCGCTACTTCTATAGGTGCATCTATTTCTGCAGCATTTTCCTCTACTTGTCTATTTTCATTTGTATTTATCTGATTATTTGCTCCAGTATTTGTACGATGACGAACATTCCTATTACCAACGACTCGTCTTATCTGACGACGTTCTACAACTTCATTCTGAGCATTAATTCCTTCCCTTTCTGTAATTGAAACAAGAAATTGAGTAAAAAGTAATTCAAAAAAATAAAACTTATAGGTAACACAAATAGCAAAACAAGAAAGATCAACAGACATGACAAAGTAAATCCGTACCTGTATTTCGGCGTAAATATATTGTGAAGGCAATTATTAAAATTGTGATAAGAGTTGCTAATATGGTCAATAACAATACATCCATGATTTCAATAAAATCCTAACCATAAGGAAACAAACACGCATAAAAAAGGAAATGTTCAATTGTCGCTCACTACTGCTCCAAGTAGCGGTCGTGTCATTTTTTAATATAATTTCCGACCACAAGGTAGCGCTTTTAGTGAAATTAGAATTAGAGTCCTCAAACAAGGATGAGAATTACCGACAATTTCGTCTTTCTAATGTTACCGACCTCGCTTTTCTATGTTTTACGAGGAGATCAATGTTTCTGTAATTAAATTAATATTATAATTTTAAAATGGTATCAATATATAATTAGAAGTGTTTCTTGGTCAATTCTTTGTATCTTCAAGCAAAGATACCACATTGATTGTGTTATCCCACCATCTCAGTTTAGAGATACATACGTCGCAGGTAGTTCTTTACATTAAAGTGCGGAACATTGATTAGAGTTTTTAATTTTATTAGAGTTTTTATTGAATATTTAAATTTTATTTCAGCATTCTATCCGACGATCACATATATTTATACACTTCTATATATGAAGCGTAATTGTATACCTCGTAATTAGAAATTTTATGTATACATACATACAAAAAGGATGGTGCCAAGATGGAGTTGATGTATGATAGATCTAACCACTTAGAAATTAAAATTTAGACAATCTTTAGTAGTAATACCATGATATTTAGTTAACAACAATTATTTACTACACGTCAGTATCACAAAATGGGTAGAATTCAATGGTCTTTGAGGCAGGCACCAAGGCACATTAGGTAATGATTAAATTAACATTATAACTTTGTAAATTTAAGAAATTTTTCCAATTCTTTCTTTTAAAGACAAAACATCAACAAAAAATGGTGGCGTTTGCAAATTACACTTAAATCTTTATTTTATAATGACTTTCTGGATTGGAGTTATGTGTGCGATATACTTATGGAACCAATATTTTGGTTTGTGGAAAATTTTACTGCCTGTCTAGGACCAGTAAGTTATTTATCAATTTGATGAATTATGCAGGACATAATTAAAGTATACAATTGCAAATCTTATTCATACCATGTAGCCTTCACAATATATTTACTAAACTTCACAGCCTTTAGGTATGTGTAGTAATGGTGGCTTTACTAAAAACTTGTATCGTATGTATCGCATATTGGATCGGTTTACCTTACTGGTGGGAAAAGAGCCCAGTTACAACAGTATTCTTATTACTAATTGGAAATTGGCTTCTTGTAAACGTATGTTTTCACTATTATATGGGTGTAAATGTAGCAGCAGGCTACCCACCACAAGGTGGTCTTATTCCTGAGGCTGTGAGCATTTGTAAGAAATGCATTAAACCAAAACCACCTAGAACACATCATTGTTCTATTTGTAATAAATGTGTACTTAAGATGGATCATCATTGCCGTATCCTTCATTATGTCTATACATTTATACATAATAATTAACGTAGCTGTGCATAAAGATCTATTTTATATATTTCTTAAACAAAGTTATAGCATGGTTGAATAACTGTGTCGGTTATTATAATCACAGACATTTTTTCCAATACATGGCTTTTACCGTCCTGGGAATTTTATTTATTATGATATTTGGAATAGAAATTGCATATCAAGAGTTTTTTCCAGCGCAAGAAGCCGAATTAGATGGCCACCCAGTTCGCATTAATAATTCAGAAATAATTCCTGTGGTACGCTTGCATTATAAGTCATACTTTCTAACTTCTAAATAGTTACCAAAAATTTCTTTTAGGCAGAATCATTAGATCATTTAAGTAAAGAAGAAATAGCTGAAATTGCAAAACAAGCTGCTGAGAATAAAGAAAAAGAGTGGAGACGTAGACTTATATTTTTTGCTGCATTGATTTGTGTGGCTACATTTACAGCACTTGGAGCACTGACATGGTGGCACGCAGGTTTGATTACAAGAGGAGAGACCAGTATCGAGGCGCGTATTAACAGTACTGAAACAAAAAAATATAAAGCACTTGGAAAATCATATCAAAATCCTTATAATTTTGGACCAAGGAAAAACTGGAAATTGTTTTTAGGAATAGTCGATAGGTAATTTTAACAGAACTTTTATTACTATTTTTATGCTATTCATAGTATATAAGTAAAAATTGTAAATTTATTTAAATTTACCACTGATATTTTTTTAGAAGTTGGTGGTATGTTCTTTTTCCTTCTACTCATGGTCCATATGGAAATGGTCTTACATGGAAAACAATCCACGACACCAAAGTATCTTGAGTTTGAAATTAAAGCAAGTCCTAAGAGAATACAATGTTATGATTATTTGTTAAATATTTCTTTTGTGTGTGTCATGATTCTTATTTCCATGAAATTCTAGTCAACCCACAAATTGATATGCATGTTCATGAAATATCTACACCATGCACTTTAATGCACAAAATATTAAATAATTTTTATACAATAAACACTTCATTTTATATATATGTATACACATTCTAAAGTATTACAGGTATAAATGTCACTATTCACAATTACGTTTATTCCTATAGTGAAATTATGTTCTCCCATATAAGAAAATAATACTGTTAACCAAATAATAATAGTCCAAGATTATGTAATTTATCTACAATTTAATGATTATTCGAATAAACTAAATTTTTTACCTTTTGTAAAACAGCATATCATCATTAAAATTATTAATTGTCTGGCCAGACAATATTCTCTATCCAGTTAAGATAATGCGAGATTCTGGTATATACACCAGGAGAATTTGCAATTGCACAACCTTCCCCGAAGCTCGTAATTCCGATTATTTGATAAAAACATAAATACTTGGGATGAAGTACTTGTAAAGGACCACCTGAATCACCTTGACAGGTATCTTTAGTCCACCCACCATAAGGATCACCCGCACATATCATACTAGGTGTAACACCATATGGAACTGCTATGGATCTATTATGTCTTATAGAACATGCAATGTTATCTATTACATTAAGTTGTGCTTTTTGTAGCTTATCACTTTGATCACCACCTGCAAATATTTCATTTTGTGGTGTATGATAATGTTTTGTATACTTTATCTACTAAGTACTTTTCAGTACCATAAAATGAGATTTGATTACTAAATGGAAAATATAAAATGTATATAAAACTCACCATATTCGGTAACACCCCAACCACTGACCCAAACTTTCATGGGTACATTGTCATATAGCTGATAGAGACATGCAGGTTTTATTAAAGTGTTAAAGGTAACGTTTCTTTGCAACTTCAAAAGAGCTATGTCTGCATACATTGCAGGAGGCTTATAAGATGGATGCCGTATTGTTCTTTCAATTATGATTTCAGTTCCAGTTTTAACATTGTTTATGTTATGAAAACCAATTCTGGCGACTATTGGACCACCACTATAAGATGAGATATAGGTCCCATTATGAAGTAATGAATATGAAAGAACATAAGAAGTATTTAATAATATTCATTTAAACTTACATAACATAACAAGATTTTAAATTATAAGAAACAAAAACTTTACTTTGGCCCATGAGTGCAATGTGCAGCGGTAACCACCCAGGAAGGTGAAATTAATGTACCACCGCAATAAAACATAAAAGATTTATCCTCCAATATTTTGCCCAATGCAACCATATGAGGAAATTCGCCAGGTGCTGCAGTTGTCCCGCCGATTACAAGTCGGTCAGTTGCTGTACATCGTTCATTTTCTACTTTCACCACTTGGGTGTTAGTACCGACTAAGGATTGAACTTCTGCTGTGCCCAGAAATTGTTTACCATATTCCTCGCATTCTACGATATAACATTTGTTTGTTCATTGCAGGAAATCAATGATAATGTTAGAAATTTAACTGAACTTACTGAGCTCTGACTTTGTTCTTGTACTTAGCTTGTCAGATAAATTCATTGAAGGAATTATGGAGGGCTTAGGTTGCCCATCGGTTATATTTTGTCTGTTTTCTTCATTTGCACCTATAGTAGGCCGGCTTGTAAATAAACTAGAACTACTGTTATTTTTGCTTTCAGGATGTGCAACATCAGCTTTGGATGGATTATCATTTTTATTAACTGTATCTTTGGTTGAAGTTAAGAAAGGATTATTAACATAGTTTAGATCATTTCTATGTACAATGTCTGGCTTATCCTTTTCAGTTAAAAATGGATTTCTTTCCGTATTATGTACATTAATATTTCCGGATGCGAGCGTAGGAGTAACCGCGAGGAATGGATTGCCGTGATAATCGGTAGTTGTGGTACGTTTATTGAGAAAAGGATTATCGGCACTTATCGTCACGCGTTGCGATTCCTTTTTTTTCGACGAATTCGAGGAACCTACAGATACGTATATTAAATTTCTTAACACATCTACTTAATAACAATTGATTCAATTTTCATTAATCTTTTTTCTACAGTATTTCAAAACGTTAGAATAGATTACAAAGAATAAAATATGATCGTTGATATAAATCTTTTTTGTTCGTACAACAAATTAATTAAATAATAATATATGTATATTAATAATTAACCTGCATTTTTTGAAGACGTGAGTAACACATTCTCCGAAATAAAGAATAGAAGAAGAATTACGATAGCCTTCCAATCTATGGAAACAAATGCCATTGCTAAGGTGAAAGCAAACAACTACTTGTTGAACTTGAGTAAAATCTTTACGTAAAGTAATAAGTCGAATGTCAATATCAAGGCATTGCGAAGATAGAACAAAGATGTATTCTTAATCAATCTTCTTTCTTCGCTTAACTACTTATATTCAATGATTATCGCTAAAAAGACATGTATGTAGATAGGAATAGTTTTCATACGAAGTTGTTTACACAATCATGCTCACTTAGCAATTACCATGCGATTGGTCAAGCCAGATTTCTTTTCGTAATATTCTTAAGAAATCGTCACGTGATTGAACGAATCAAACAGACTTTATCCTGTTAGCTCCTTTTTGTCATCACAAAAATTAAAAGAAAAGAAAACTGATGGATGATGTAGCAGCGAGGAAATATCTGTTTTACGCTCTAATAAAGTCAACCTAATAATCATTTTCATAATAATAAAAGCAATTTGATTATTACCAATTAAATGTAATTAAATATGCAGACGAAATAAATTTGTGACAATGAACGTATCATTTGAATATTTTTCTCCTGAACGCCTGCGATAGGCAACTATTAATACACATGGCAACACAAATAGATCATTGACGGGAACTGCTTGATCAGATTTTTTATAAAAGTAATAGTTTTTAAAAATGACATAATAAATAATTATTAATAATAACCCGCTAGTTAGTAGATGCATAGAATTAATTATTAATATAAATATGATATCTAACGTAATAGATCTCGATCGATATTTTAACATTATGTAAGTAACGCGCATGAGATTTCAACATATAATATGTAAGCACATATGTTATTAGGTCAAGTAAAAATAATCTTTCGTTCTAATTACACGCTCTTTAACCATTGATAAATCTATCGCTAGAATATTGTAATTAAAAAGACAAAAATTGTCTAATTTAAAATTGTAGATAAGCTTATAACCCTCCTTATAAAATGGGAAATAGCGTATTCTGATTAATTAACTCTGTTTTGAACTACTCATCGTAAGTTAGACTTTATATTTAAGAGGACAATATTGATTAGTACATGTGATGTATAAAGTATGAAGAGCATCGTTTAAACTAACAAATAATTATTCTAGTCGATATTCTGATACAAGAATTGAACGATGCTTCTCTTGGTGACTTGTCTGTTTTGTCTATTTAATCGTGTAATTAGTGATGCAGAAAATTCACCACGAATTATTATTGTTGGAGCTGGTTCCTCGGGCATAGCCGCAGCTTCAAAATTGTTCGAAAATGGATTTGATAATATTCTGATTTTAGAAGCTGAGAATAGAATCGGCGGACGCATTCACACTACCCAATTCGGTATGTAATGCTACACAAGGGATGATAATACAACATTGAAATAAATTTATTATTTTTTGCAGGTGAATATTTAATAGATCTCGGGGCACAGTGGGTTCACGGACAAGTAAACAATGTGGCATATGAACTTGCCGCACCACTTGATTTATTGGCAAACACTACTTGGCAATCGATAGCGTATGATTCTACGGGTAGAAAGATAGATGATACGGTTTTTCAAGACGGTATTCTTTTTTTTCTACATAATTTAACTGAATTAAACGTGTCTGACCCTAGTGGATCTGCCGGTGAATACTACGAAAAACAGTACATATAAATATCATATATTTTCAATGTTTCCTCTTTATTTCTTATGTCCATTTCTCTTTTCTATGAAATTATTAAAAACTTCCGTTATCTTCTTTTTCAGATTTTCCATATATTTCAAAGATCACCCTGAAATAAACAGCACTCTCCAGAAAGGTTTATTAAGACTCTATAATTTAATATCATGTTCACTTTCTGCAGCAGACACATGGTATGACATATCTCTCAAGGGAGATATAGAATATGAAAATTGTGAAGGAGAACTTTCTATTAATTGGAAGAAAAGAGGATATAGCACAATTTTAGATATTTTAATGGTTTGTGTTTATATATATACATATAAAACATGTATATGTTGTATAATAAAAAAATATGTGCTCTCATTTATAGAAAAAATTCCCAGATCCAAGCAAAGAATTACCTGTTGTGAACAATACAATTTTAAATACAGAAGTAATTAATATTGATTATACAGCAGATAATGGTTCCATAAAAATTCGTACTCTGGATGCACAAGAATATTTAGCAGATCATGTCATTATGACTACATCTTTAGGTGTATTGAAAGAAAATTATGAATCTTTGTTCAATCCTCCTCTATCAGAATCAAAAATTACAACTATCAAGGTATATATAAAACGCGTCTTCTTATAATTTATTATTTAATATTTATTTATGAGCTATCAAGTAATTGTTAATACTCATTATTTGATAATTAACTGATCTGCATCTTTTTTAGGGTCTGGCTTTTGGTACTGTATGTAAAATATTTATGCAATTTGATGAACCTTGGTGGGAATATAACTTAGAATGGCGTAGCTTCAATTTCTTGTTTAATGAAACTTACATAAATAAGTTAGAAAGTGATGTATGTAGATCTACCTTTAACAAGGCACATCATTCTTTATGCTGTGCATGTATATATATATATATATATATATATTTTTTTTTTCTGTTTAGGAAAATAAAAGATGGCTGGCAAGCGCGATAGCAATTTGTGCTGTAGAAGATAAACCTCATTTATTGGCTGCGTGGATAGCTGCAAAAGGATGTCGTCTTGTAGAAACACTTCCTGATGATATGATTCTTGAACATATAATGGAATTGATGCATACATTTCTGGGAAAAGACTACAATATTACGAAACCTACAGCAATTATGAAGTACATATATACATATATATTTATTTATTTCCTATCATAATTTCTTATCTATGTGTTTTTTTCAGGACTAATTGGACACAAAATAAACACTTTCGCGGAACATATAGTTTTCGTAGCGTTGACTCAGAAAAAGTAAATGCATCAGCAGAAATTTTATCAGAACCTATAATGAAAAATCAAACTCCTGTATGTAACTATTACTATTTTGTTATAATTATGCAAATGTTATTCGATTTCATACTTGTTTTTCTTCAGGTAATGCTATTTGCTGGAGAAGCTACAAATAAGAGTCATTATGGAACTGTGCATGGTGCAATTGCTTCTGGATGGAGGGAAGCAGACAGACTTATAAAGTTTTATGCAAAAACTTCGTAAATATGCTATATAGTACAAAATACTCTTTATAAAACAAAACTAAATTTTATGATTTGGATGTAATTTTTGATTTTCTGTTAGACAAACATGTGTGTGTATATACAATTCATATTTAAATGTATACATGACAATACAAATGTACTAGTATTATTGTCAACATAATGTACAAAATATTAAAATTTACTAACATGATATCGTAGAAAAGTTTGTGCTTGCTTTAACCCAGTTTCGTAAGCTCCATGCGTAGTAGAGTAAAAATTTGCATGTGTTGCTTCACCAGCAAACATTATTATTGGTACAATCTATAATAAAAAAATTTAAAAAAGTCGATTATTATGATGATTTATATGATGGTATATATGATGGTTTATCAAAGCATGTAAACATTCCTTACTTACCTCAGTATAATTTTTCTGAGTTACTGTACCCCAAATTGGTTCTGCTAATGTAGCTGGTGTGACTTTACTTCTATCACAGTTCACTGAAATGTGACTATAACTACCCCTTACATACTCATTTGCATTCCATTGTGTTCTGATACATTTTTTCACCATAGGTATATTATCAACCTTAAGGTAATATTTAAGCAAATTTAAACAATCAGTTGCAACTTCTTCTTCACTTAATGTTTCAATCATGTAGGCACCTTGTCCACCAACCCATCCAAGAAGTACACCTTGGCAATCTTGTAGAACATCAAAACCTGTAAGGTCTTTAGTCCATGTAGCCAAGGGTATTTCAGAAAATACATTAATATTTTTTTGGTTCCAGATAAACTGAAATCCTTTAGTTCCTGATTTCCACCAAGCATTACCAAAATCAAGAAATATTTTATTTATTAAACCAAATCCAAGGCAATCAATCCCCAATGCATAATGGCATGGTAATGGAGGCATAAATATGTTTTGGTAATTTTCTTTTAGATAACCAAGAGAGCAAGTAATTATTACACATTTTGTACGAATTTGGCTTTTATCTGATAGTGTCAAAGTAATTGGTCTTTCCGATTCGGTAACATTAATATTTTGTTGCCATTCTATTATTTCTACAGCAGTATTTAAATGCAAATTACTTGCATTTAAATTATCAGCAATAATTTTGGATATAGAACTATATCCAGCTTTGAATGAAAGGTGTTCAGGACCGCCAACAAACTAGAAAAGATAATTGTAAGAATTTGATATGATAATAGCAAATATGTTTACCTGTATACTAACCTTGAAGTTTCCCCAACTTCTCAAAGATAGGTCATCTAATGTATAACAAGAATTGTCGATTATGAGGAATCTGGTCATCCAATCAAAAATTGCTTCTTTAATATCTCTTATCTCAGGCTTATCATTAGATTGCCGTAAATAGCATCTGAAGCGACTTCTCAAGACCCTCCCAATATTTTCAAATTTATTATGAATTTCCTGATTTTCCAAATTTTCACATTCTTCTAATGTATCTCGGACAAAGTCATCAATTTCTTTTACTAAATTTGGATCAATCTCAAGACCATTTTCAGATACAAATATACCTTCACCATCCTTACATTGAATATTTGACAATAATTGCTTTTCATAACATAATTTTCCTAATTTACTTTGATCACCATGTAAAAATTGAGCACCATATTCAATCCAATTTTCGTTCCATAATGCTGATCGTATCCGACCGCCAATCTGTCCTTGTGCTGTAAATTATGTAAAATAAATAATTACTATAACATGTAATTGAATGATTACTTAATTTTCTGTCAATAAAAATTCTTACCTTCTAACACAAGATAATTCTTAAAATTGGCATCTTCTAAAGCTTTTGCAGCTGCTAGTCCAGCAATGCCTGCTCCAATTATTACAATTTCTGGTTTACCTACTGGTCGTGTCTTCATAGTTTGTATTTTTCTTATTTTCTCAAAGCCATTTACTGTTTGCCTTAACCGACCATGCATTCTACATAATCCATATAACAGTAAGCTCTATTTGTGATTTGTGTAATTATATTGTAATATCAAATTTTTTACATTATTTATTATTAATCTATCACTTATATTAATCTATATCATAAGATATCACTTTTCTTGAAAAGCATTATGTATTTATTGACGCAAAGAATTATTTTTTTATAATGAAAAAATATCTACATAAAAAAATAATAAAAGTTCTGTTAAGAAAATATATACATAACTTTGTTAAATATATGATAAAACATGTGCACTATTATTGTGAGTAATAGAAAAGCATCAAGCAATATGATTACTATTTTCAATTTATTATTTGCATTTACACATCCGTATATGTCAGTCTTTATCTTATTAGGAAGAAAAAGATATGTCCAGCGTTTACCGTAATCCATTCATTAGGAAGAACGTGGTTTTTGGTTAGAGATGAGAATATAACCGCCTAAGAAAAAGCATGCCAATCAATAGAAATAGAACACATTAATGCTTATTATAATATGTTCATTCGTGTTCTTTGACTTATATAAATCATATATAAAGCTTTCTGTGAGTTTCAGCTTTATTGACTGTTTATTGTGCAAACATGGATTAAGTTTTAATATTTATGCTTAAAAAAGATTTAAAATTCAAAATGAATTATCATCTACAACGAGACAAATAATGCACTTAACAAAGTAACTTTAATCATACATAAGATTTGAAAAAATATAGCAGCATTCAATCATGTTTGAAGCCATAATGTAATAATATAATGTGCTAAGAAGGCTTCAAATCTAAATAGTAATTAGTAAAAGAATATTCTCTTACCTTTGATACTTTAATAATCTATCTGCTTCACGAAATCCAGATTCAACAGCTCCATGAACAGTAGAATAATAATGATCATGAGTTGCTTCGCCAGCAAAAAGTACAAGCTAGAATTTCGTTAAGAAACCTTCTTAAAATGTATATTTAATAAAAATTTGAAATGATTTAGAATATATTTACATACAGGTTTGCCATCAGAAGTCACAATTGGTTCAGCAAGATCTTTTGCTTGAACGTTTAATTCTTCAGACATCATACTTCGAAAACTATATGATCCACGGAAATTACTGTTTGTATACCATTTTGACCTGAAAGTTGCAATAAATATAGACGATATTCTAATAAATCTATTCAGGTATTGGTGTGGTATTTTTACCTTATCATATGATCTGGTCTTGGAATATTATAAGTTTTTCCAAGAAATATTTCTAACAAAAAATATAATCTCTCAATAATATCTACATCAGACAATGTTTCAATATATCTTGCATTCTGCCCAACGATCCAGGCGCATAAAACTGTAGGCTGATAGTCTACTGTAAAAAACTCAAATACATCACATAACCATGCATTATCCTACAACAAATAATTTTTTATTAATAACTTCTTACTTATATTAATACAAATTTTAATAATCAATTAATATATAAAAATATATAGATATCATACTTGACCATGACGTTCAAGAAACTGTATCTTATCTTCTTTAGTCCAGCATAAACTGAAACCAGCACAGTCTTTTTTCCACCATGCATGTGGAAATTCAAGAAAAACCTTATTTGCAGTTCCAATACTTAAACCCTATATAAGAAAATATTTTATATAAAAGAGCTTTTTGCTGACTATGTTTTCTTATAGTATATATGTATTTATAATACCTTTATGGCACATTGTTTTGTTTCAGGCAGTAAAGGAAGAAACATTATAGCATGTTTTTCTTTTAAAACTCCTAAAGAAGCTGTAAATATAACATGGGAAGCGGTATATTTAGATCCATCTTTCACTTTAACAATCACATTGTCAGTAGATGTATAATCAATAAGGATCACTTCCTTATTAAATTCAATTTTTTCTATTAAATTTAATTTTTTCTTAGAATCTGGGATTTTGTTCTAATAACAAATAAAAACCAAGATTATTATCAAACAGTAAGAACGTCATTTGTATTTATCAATAACCTGTTATCATATTTTTACATACCATTAATAAATCAAACACTGTTTTGTAACCACGTGTTTTCCAATTAAGTAAAGCATCTCCTTCGCATTGCCAGTATTCTGTAATGCCTTTAGCAGAAACATCAAACCATGTATCACTACATTGAACAGAGTTATCAAATTTTTGTATCCAATCCAAAAATAGTTCAGTTTCCTCCTTATTGGCAAAGGATTTTTCTTTAAGAATTTTACAAAACCTAGAAAAATAATGTTTGTCTTTTGTAAATATTCAATCTGTTATCAAAATAATATCCATTACTAATATTTCTTACTCATGAGAAAAATAATCTCCATATGATCCTGTTGCGTTTTTTAATTCTTCTGTTGCACGATCAGAAATATCATAATATATTTTCAATGCTTCAGTACTATGTTCTTGTGGGATTATTGTGCCTTTAGGTGTTATAAATATATGTTTACTAAAATCATGCAACTTCTTAGAAGAATCAAGCAGTTTATGTGGAAAAGCCAAATTGAAAACTACGTTTCCTCTTTCGCCATGCACCCATTGTGCACCTAAGTCTACCACATTGTTTGCTAAAAGAAAAGACATGTATATGCAGTTATTTTTTAAATAATACCTAATCAAAAAATATAAAAAGAATACTTACAAAATTCTACCGTATGTATTCTACCTCCAATACGATCACTAGCTTCAAGTATAGTAACATTTTGAAAACCTTTTTCTAATAATCTCTTAGCAGCTGCTATCCCAGCTGCACCTGCACCAATTATTAAAATTTTTGGTTCATTAAACATTTTTTCGTTTTTTTTTTCTTTTACATGCCCTACAAAATAAAAACGTATAGAATTTAACTTATATATACATATTATTTATCTTATCAACAACTAATCTAACTTAAAGATCTTAACCAATGAATTCGTACACTCCTTCTTCACGCCATGAGTGCGCTAATTATATCTTAGAGCCTTCTTTACATTCTTCGCATTTACACGCTATCACGCAGCTTGTTAATTCAGAGTGATTTTGTATCATATTGTTATCGCACATATACAGTTGTATCTTTAATTTATTGTTCCAAAGGTTTTTTTTAAATCACATCATGGTTCATTTAACATCGAAAGGCGGCGACATTGTCGTATCAAAGTTAAAGCGGGATAATTCAAACTAGTATATCGATATATTCACGTATATCGATTGCTATATCGAATTTTACATGCAGTTGAGAGTTAAAGTTCAATTGCATGTTAATATTTTTTATATTATATAATATTTGTACTTCTGTTAATAAATTCATTGTACTAAAAAAACTCATTTCATTATTTTTACCGACAGTAGTAAACAATAAATTATGATAAATTGTCAAAAAAAAGAAGAAGTTACTAATTACTATAATAAATACCATAAAGTAACTGATAAATCGAAAACATTACTCTCCTGGAAATGGATAAGGTTATCAACAATACTATAATCGATTGTAAGTTTGTAATGAAAAATATAACAAAAGGAAATTAATGCATCACCTATAACTGTAAGTAGACACGAGAAGCAATTCAACTTGTCAATCATCGATCGACATCGACGAAGAAAGGAATAACTGTATCGACGACGAAAATTTCCAGGACATGTTATTCCTTGATGGAAACGAGGAAGGTTTTAAAAACTATGAAAATGAAGAGGTGCTAATGGAACGAGTAAAAAATATAAATTGAAATTTTATGATATTGCAAAAACTATACGACATTTGTTTCGAATAATTAAAAAGTACGTTTGTTCCATAGGTTTGGTTTCTTTCTAAACCACCTATCGTCCCACGACAGTTACCTACTGTATCGACAAGACAAATACAAGTACATTGAAAATTATGAATGTTTTCTTTTTCTAATACAGTAATTTGCTAATTTATTAGAATATATTATATACACACAAATCTAATCTGTGCAACTTTTGTTAACTGTATCATAATTGTTGTAGGTTACGAGACAACGACTATTATCTACGATAAAAAAGCCTTCCAGTTTGGTCGAAACTTTACGCAGCAAAGTCGAAGAGAATTTAAAACAGCAAAGACAACGAATAAAAGGATTACCACATAATGCTAATAAATAACGAATCGAACAAAAGAAACAATTATAAACCTACTCCACTGCAGATTTATTTTTATACAAGTGTAGGATTATTTTTTGTTAATTACGTTATCGTTTAATTTATTTCGACTTATAAGTAAGATACAAATGTACTGGGTGGTTTGGCATGATACTAAGTATACAATACGGACAGCGGCATATTTTGTAAAAAAGGGTAACGATCGAAGAAGGACGGAGAAAGGAACCGATGTCGAATGTAGAAATTATTTTTCATTAATTATTACAACTGCTACAATCGAATTGAATAAGATCAGGAACGTCCGGTTCCGGAGGTGGCATATACCATGGATCATCGAGTTCCCAAAGATCGCGGTGAAGATGTTCCCGACCCGGGGGTGGTCCAGTCGGAGGAGTAGGAGGAACAGGTGGATAATTTTCAACATCGAAGAATCTTTCCAATTCTTCCGGATCGAAGGGCGAATAGCGATAAGGTGCTGCACGTTCGGGTATAGGCTCCATTGTAGCTTTGACCCTCGATGGAATAGGTGTCATTCCGATTTCTTCGTCCTCTTCCCATGAGATCTCGTGGTCTTGATAAAGTTCCTCTTCGAAAGGAACATCCAGCCTCAAGCCTGTTTCCTGTTGCGCGAGCCTCTGGAACTCTTGGTCTAATCTCTTTGCTGCTTCCCTTTCCTCCATAGCAGCGAGACTCTTTCGCATAAATTCACGGGCTGCCTCTATGATCGGATGATCCATCGTATATTCGATTTGCAATACAGGATCGTCTAACTCCGGGACTCTGTGCGAAAGTTAAAATTCGTGTACAGTTAAGGAACTGAGAGACCCATATTACTCCAAAACTCGAGTAAAAGCACCACTCGTATAACAAGCATCAAAATTATTAGCTATCGGACCTGTAAAGATGTCTAGGTGGTGTTTCAGGTCGTTGGGCGACCGCATCTTCGATGTTAACAGCATTTCCACCAACGTTCGCTACGGCCATTACGAAGTCTCTCCTTGCTTGCTGCAATTCATCCAGTTTAGACTGTACAGCCTCAGCTTCGGCGGCGTCTTGTTCATCCAAGGTTTCACTAACAATCGCTTAACGTTTACATCTAGCTACAGAAGTTAACGCGTATCCGTGGGATAATTTTAACTTATCCATACGGACAACAATTTCTTTTCAATATGCTGATTTTGGAGAAGGCACCTGATTACTTGCATCGAACGATTAGCCATTTGATCTGCTCCTCCTCCTGCTTGGGAGATACTGATAACGGTAGTACGATTATCCTTGATCGTTCCTGCTGGTATGACAATACTATCTATCGGTCCATCGCCTAGCGGTTCAGCTTGAACGACATCTGCATTGATAGTCTTTGCCAATGCGCGAGTTTTTTGTGGTATGGCTGCCGGTCCTTTGGCTGGCGGAGGTGCTCGACCAGCTCGTTGAGGAGGTTCTTTTCTGGGCATCTTTTCTCGACCCGCTCTGAGAAAAATCGAAACTCTTACTTCGTCTCTTTAGATAAAACGTAATAATTACAAACCTGGCATCACCACCGATCGGTGCTGGAGTTCGTCTCGGACGACGGCCTATTTGTGCGGCTTCCGCTTGCTTTTTACGGTCATAATCTTCCTTGAATTTTTCCGAATGCTTCATTCGCGCTAACATAGCTTTCGTCAAACCTGGTTTACTAAAGTCAACTTTCTTCGGTTCACATACTGGTGATTTTTTACGTCTTTTTGGTAAGTCGACTTGTGGTTGCGACGTAGTCTCCTTCTTTTCCTGATACTGTTTGACGAAAGCCGCGGCTTTTGCTTGCCGCAAGGCTTGGGTCTTCGTGAGACCTGGTCTACGGGCTGCCATTATTGCTTCAGGACGATTTCCCCGGTATCAGATGTATTTCGAACGTGCTTCCAAAGATTTGAATTATTTCTCTTGTAAATGGATTGTCTTTAAAAATTACAATTAAATCGTATACATTCGAATTAACATAAATCTTCGTGTAAGAATAGATTACCCGGTTAAATGAAATCTTTCAGCAGAATCGTCGTCGGTAGTTCAGCTCGGCGATAATGGGTAAAATTAACCATGTAATCTTTCATGTCTTAAGTTATGATTTCAACGGGCCATGTCGCAAATATTTCGCACGGAGAATAATTAAATCATTTACGTTTTGCATCGACCACTGCTTACGAGAATTTTGATATTCGTGGGGCCTAGAGAGTATGTGAGGTTTAGCAAGTAGGGGGTTTAATTCCTTTGACACAATGTGTCATATTGATAGCATCTTTTGTTTTAGGTGTCATTCATTCTTTCTTCGAAATAAACAAAAATCTTTCATTGCGAATCAGCGAAGCACATGTTCCTGACATTACTTTCTCCAAAATCTTCAATAATCATAATGCTTTCCTTTCTGAACGAATAAAGTAAAAATATACGATGACTTTGCTAAGAAATATCATGCATACGTATATTGAGAAAAAGATTGGATAATTACGACAGAATGTCCGATACTTTTGATAAAGCTGATATCGATGACGCGTCGCAGACCAGTATAAAATGTCCTAATTTTAACAAATCGTTAGAGGAACAAAGAAAATATGATAGGGTAATCTCTACGATATATTTACGCATTTAACATATATCCATAATCTTATTACGATTAATAGATTGCGATAACTCTCTGAATATTGAACAAATATACAACAACAAACGTGAAAACGCTTTGCTGTGGAATTGCTGCTGGTATTTCGAAATGTAAAACTTTTGAAAACAATTATACTTTAGGTACGCATATGCAGCATAGCTATTAGTACAGTGATGATGATGGCAACTCGTTCCTATAACGAAATTACAACAGAGCATGTAAAATATATGGAGATGTATTTTCAAAATTTAAAAGCGGAGGATAAATACCCACGCAATGTTACTAGTATTCTGCAAATTTTGGAGAATCTTCGAAATTCTGGCACGATTGAAAATGTAAAGATGGAGGAAATAAATATGGAGGGAAACGAAGAAGATATCCTTATAGATGATCTTATTAACTAATACATTAACAACAGTAGCAACATGCATAATACAAATTTTTCCAAAAGGACATCAATTTTTTTCTCAATCAAATAATATTTATTTTTTTTATTCATAAAAAAGTAAGATCGAATTCGAACTATGTGATTTGTGTACCATCTCTTTAATAAATGAATATGATTACTACAAAAAAATAATTGAAATATTACTCGTAAAAACGTTATGGCGTTATCATAAACATTCCGAGGTTAACTTTCTTTCCAAAATGTCAATAATATAAATTTTAGTATAAATTTAAAAAAATAATCATTATTGGATTGCCAGATGGTACAACGAAATACGCAAAAGTCGTGATGTCGAACGATCCTACAGAAACTACACATGACGAAGAGAATAAAACAGAAGTAAATGAAAGCACAATAAATGAAATCGACGATAAAAATGTAGAAGAAAAGTAAGGGAGATTATTATATGTATATAATGGATATAACTATAAAATACGTCTATTCAAAGCGCAATTTTTTTTAATAGACAAGGATCAAAAGAGAACACCGATACTTTCGATTTTGAACCATTCTTGTATCCCTTTAAGATATCTCCATTTTTACACTCAAGTTTAACGACAATAACGATGTTATCTAACGATCGAATTCATCAGGATAATGCCTTTGGCATAATATGGCTACTCTTTTCAGAAAAGAAACAATGTCCAAGTATAT